>JAJOOO010029259.1:0-13614 GCA_029582685.1 Solanum piurae
AATATTATTGTCATTCTTAGTGTTGAATTGATTTTCTTTTTGCATTAGTATTAATTTGATTTTGATTTAAGTTTTATTATAATTATCAACATCTATAAACTATAATCTTTATTGGACCATTCCAAATTCTAAGTTTTAAACTTGAAATAATATATTAAAAGATAAAAACTATGAAATAGTATAAGAAATATTTTTATGTATAAAATAAAAATTTAAAATTACATAGATGATGTCGGGTTGGTTTTGTTAGTTAAAACCAAACCAATCCAAATATAGTCGAATTTTTTTCCCCAATACCAAACCAAGTCAAACCAAACCACTAGTCGGATTTATTTCCGGTTTGCGGTTTGATTCGATTTTCGGTTCGGTTTTGTACACCCCTATCATTTACAATCCCTAAAGAAGGTTAATCGAAATGAAAGGAAGTTTCTCTAACATATTTCTTAGATAGTTCCCTCCCTTTTTACGTGTATATTAAAAATAGATATATTGACATAAATTGATATGGTAAAAAGCACTTTTTTATGTAAATCCTACCCTTTCGTAAATATAAAATTCAGCTTTTGGTTGGTGGCCTAGTGCGGTACTCACTACTCAGTCTGTCTTCCACTGTCAAAAAAGAGTAAATTAAAAGAAAAAAAAAAAGACACGATAAAAAGTAGTAGAAATAATTAGGGATGACAATGAGGTGGAGTAAGGCGGATTTAAGGCTATGTGGAACATGGAGGTTTTAAGGTGGTGTAGGCAGATTGAAGTAATTTTATTTAATGGATTGTAAGTTCATGCGATTTTAAGTGGGTTTCAATTTAATTTTAATTTTTTTATATGTTATAGGAGTAGATAAAAATACAAAAAAAAAATGCACTTACACATGATTTGGTAGTTAAATTAACTAGTATTATGATTAGGATAAAATAAAGAGAATAATCTTTCCCTTTGTCTTGTATTGTGTTAATTCATATGAAATTTTGATCTGATTTGGAGTCTACTCAATTTTCAAAAAGAAAAAAAAGACTTTAATTCATGATGTGCACTTTATTTATGCTTTAATTTGCATCTACTTATTTTGACCCAACGAAAATGAATTTTGTTATTTATGCTTCGCATCTAGTTAAAAAGAATTTTGAAATATTGAGTTTTATGAATTTGATTTTCATTTACTTTCTACAAAAAATGTGTGATCATTTGGTAATGGCCATTACTATTGCTCAAAAGTTGTTAAACATGAAATAAAACTAATACAACAATAATTTAATATAGCTCACGAAATTATCCAAAATAATAATTGAAAATGGTTCGAGTTTTTTTATCATAATCTCCTTAAACTAAAGCCTAAATTTTGGATACATCCTTACATTATTAGACTGAACAAAAAACATCATTCATCTATCTAAAAAGCTTCATTAGTCATCCTTCTGTTAATTTTGGTAAAAAAACTAACTTGTTACCGTCAAAATATGTGTCAAGCATGTGGCTTTCCCTCTAAATCTCCAAACCTAAATCGTTTTCTGCACTATATTTTGAGCTATTGTACATTCCCTCCGATCATGTGTCCTCGAAAAGTACTTGTTAAATTATTCTATTGTATCTTATATTAACTTTAATCAAGTGAATTGTTACGAAGTAAGATATCTACTTAGAACATGCTTTAGTTGTACAGAAGGATGAGTATGCCATTTTTTGGTAAGATAAGGGTTGTTTCTTGTCCATTATTATATTAGAAGGATATACTTTAGATTTGCACCATAGTTGAGGAATGATTTCAGCCAAAAATGCAAAATTATTTAATTAAAACTAATACGGTTTTTTACCTACTTTCCAATTGGGAACTTCGTATTTATGATAAAAAATTTGTTTGTTATGTTTAAAAGAATTATCCCGAACCCGGCCCTTTTTTATAAAATTCAGAACCTATAGTTTTTTAATCTTCCTGGGGTCCCCTTTTTCTATAGATTGAATTATCATAATATTTTATGACAAAATACTGTAAAGGTGTATGAAATGGTATATTGCTCAAAATCATGGTAATACCATTTGTTTCTAACTTTAAAATTTTGAATTGTACTAATTGAATATATTAATTTCACAATATACTTTTATTTAGTTCAAAATTTTCCTCTTTGTACTTTAAGCTTTGGAGTGTACTGTTTTTCCGCATTTTATGAGGAGCTAAGATTAGAAAAAGGCATAATATATAAATAGACGATATTCAAATTTGGTCTTAATTATATTCTCCAATTTATAAATTGATCACTTAGACTCTTCCAATAATTATTTATTACGTCAATGTAGGGTGTTCATGAGATACAGTGAGGCCAAATTAAAATATTTAGATGTACACTTCCACAAGAAGTTAACCAAAATGAAAGGGAAGTTTCCCAACATATTTTTTCTTAGATATGTCTCATTCACTTTTACTGTTACTCTTTTTTTTTTGTGTGTGTTATATTTGAATTTGACATACCACTAAAAATATTATTGGGACTTCTTTTATATTTGTTCTTTTTTATTGAGTATACACAAGTATACACTTAAATTTGTATAAAATTAAATAAATAGACACGGCATTTTACATGAAAATTTGTGTCCTACATGTATTACGTCACATAAAATGAGTATGTCTACTTGTTCAATGTTATACATGTTTAAGTGTTTATTTGTACATATCTAAATTGTTTCTTCGTGGAAACTTAATTTTGGATCAACTCATTTACAATCCCTAAAGAAGGTTAATCGAAATGAAAGGGAAGTTTCTCAATATATTTCTTAGATAGTTCCCTCCCTTTTTACGTGTATATTAAAAACTAGGTAAATTACCCGTGCTTCGCACGAAGTTGAACTATTTTATTAAGCTTACATATGATCATTTGGTAATATTCGTATTTTCTAATCACACACAACATTGTCAAGAACATTTTATCTTAAGGCAAAGTATTCCTCAGAAATTTTAAAGTGCTATATTTTTTTAAGGGAAAAATGTATGAAATATATGCGAACTTTGACCGAAATTGTTGTTACGATACCAAACTTTGGAAAGGACCTTTTACCTCCTGCACTATTTAATAGTGTATTTTAAAGCTATATATGTGCCCACGTGGACATAAAAAATATTGCTCAATTATAAATAGTAATGTGTCCACGTGGTCACATATATACCTTTAAAATACACTATTAAATAGTTCAGGAGTAAAAGGTCCTCCATAAAGTTTGGTATCGTAACAACAATTTTGGTCAAAGTTGGAGTATTTTTCAGACCCTTTTCCCTTTTTTTTAATTTTCATTTTTGTTATACAAAAATTGTGAGTCATAGAGAGATTTTAAGTATAAGAAATAAGTCTAAGAAAATCTTCTTGAAAATAGTTGGTTAGAAGTAATGAAATTTTTTAAATTCCAAGAAATTATAATGAACAACATCAGACGTTAAGAAAGAGCCCAAAAAGTGTTGAACAACAACACTCCCAAGTAAAGTGGGACATCACGTCCATACAAGATCATAATTAACTAAATTCAAATGGATGACATTGGACTCCTTTCTTATGAACCTCCATCAATCTCTTTTTTATTATTGTATGCCATATCAAGTATATGCTAAAAATGACCCTAAAATTGTTATTATCATAAATGTATTTTGTCATGTCTCAAAATAGTCATTACTATTTTTAAGGTTTCATATCACCGGCCCTAACTTATTTGGATTAAACCATAGTTATTGTTATGGTTATAATATGCAGTTACAATGAATTAATGCAATTATCAACCAAGCAATAGGTGGCATATGAATGTTCACAACGGATATTCTAAACCAAAATTTTGACACATAACATATTAAAATCTCACAACATAATTTTGTGAGCACTTGAAGTCACAAATATCAAAAAATAATAATAAAGACGACCTTACTTTCCTAACAATCAAGAAGAAAAAGGCATGTTGGTTAACATATTTTTCTAAAAGATAGTCTTTCGAGTTGTATCTAAGTTAACAGTTCACAAATTTAATTGAAAGAAGCCAAAATAAAGAGTTATTACTTTATCAAAAAAATAAATTTTTTTATCAAAAGAATGAGTTATCACTACAGCAAAAATGATCTTTAATTACAATTAATATCTTAATTGTCGCTAAATATGTATTTTCAGAGGCAATTGGTACTCTATATAAATGTCCCTAAAGTCTATAGCAACATTGAATCTAATGACAATTAATTAATGTCGGTAAAGGCTGTAGCACTCTTCATGAACGTGAATATTTATTGCCGATAAAAAATATTTTTGTTATAGTCTATTTTGGACATTTGTTAGTTTCACGAAAACTTGATCTCTTATTATGCCATAAAAGAAGAGAAGAAAAATATGACAAATTAATTAACTTGCGATAAAAGATGTGGACTAATTGTCTCTGTACAAATATTCTAGTTCCAGGAATAGTGCAATGGCATACAAAATGTTTGTACCTAAGAAAAAACAATAAAAATAATATACTAACTGTGGCAAGCAAGTGTCACGACCCGACCATCGTGATTGGCACCCACACTAACTCTCCAGTGGGAGAACCACTACTACAACCCAAACCAAGCAACTAAAGCAATAACTAAGGTATTTAAGTCAAATACTAAGGAAAGAAAAATAGAGTTCTCATAAACTCTAACAAAAATCTAACAGTAATAAACTAACAATGTGAAAGAATAACCTATAACCTAAAAGTCAATGTACCAAAACATCTAAAGTTCAACAAGTCTAAACAAGAAGGGATGCAACCCCAATCTAATGAACTAATCAACTAACTAAAATAAATGTCTAAGTCCGAAAATGGTGGACATAGACGAAAAAGAATCCCATCGCAGCCTAGAAGAATTGGCTCACCCTTGAATTCGAATGACGGTCACTGATGTTCTAAGCGAGGTCTGTCAATAGCCACTTGAAGATGTCCTGTACTCAACAAAAATAAGAGCAAGTGCAGTATCAGTACACAACCACAGTGTACTGGTAGGATCACGCGGCTATCCCACTAATGCAACATAAACAAGTCAAGACAGCAATATAATCACATGCATATATATCAACATATACAACATTATCAACATTTACAAACAACGATCAGTTTCACATTTTATATCACATCATTGGTCCTCATATGGAATCCAAACCTAAACAGTTAGCATACCAGAACATGGTACCCAATCCCAATGTTATGCCGGAACGTGGCAACCGATCTCATATTTATGCCGGAATGTGGCAACCTATCCAAGTTAATTATGCCGGAACGTGGCAACCGATCACATTCACAGTCACAAGTACATCATCAAAATCATACATTTAAGTCATGATTCATGGCATTCATCATTCCTCTATCACATTTACAACAAGTGTGATCAACATTGCAACATTCATACATGTACAAGTATCATAATGAAGCAAGAACAAGCATACATCACACAATCATAGAATCACAACCATCACCTACCTCGAAACAAGCTTGCAACCCTAAGAAACTTGATCCTTCCCTTTTCGGATTCGTTCCTCTTGTTCTTGTTCTACAAACAATCAATATAATACAGGAATTAATAAACAATCACTAACTACCTGAATCTATAACAATTCTATGAACCCTAGATCAAACCCATGATCCCAATTATCCAAATTAGGGTTGTTTCCACCATATATTCTATAACAAAGCCCTCACCCATCAATATTCACCCATTATATTACGTTCTACTGATCGAAAAATGGATTTGGGGAGTGAAAAGCTTACCTTTAGCCTCAAGAATGGTGAAAAACGAGTAGGAGTCGCCTGGGGTTTGTTCCTTAGCTCTAAAAGTCAAAAAGTGCATAATGAGGTCGTTTAAGGGTTTATTAACGACTTTAATTCGCGTTGAGTTAGCCACATTAGCCGTTACCCCGCTGTAGTGGCGCCAATGCGGGTTACGCGAGACAGAGAGCTAATTCAAGAATTCTAAAATTCCCATTTCACAACACACCTCTAACCAATGACGCTTCAGAAAATACCCTTTACGCTAAGATCAATTTTGGGAGTTCTACTCACCCGAATTCAATTCCATAAAGTCATACGAATTCCTTAACGAGTTATCTATCCCCTCATGAAATCAAAAACATAAATACTTCACCCAATTATTACTAGATTTTCCTACACCTCAAAGACTCCGATTTTGTCCAAATCTGGACTAGGTTGAGAAATTTCTAGATACTATGAAAGGGTTTTCGACCCAAAATTTTCTCTTGTTGGCTTTTCTATAACTACAGAACCCGGTCGTTATAATAGATACCAATTTACCCATCACTCGTTCCCGAGTGACACACTTAAGAAAAATAGGCTAAGGAAGGGATGAAGTAGTACTTGATTCAACGAATAATTGGGGATACTTGTCTCGCATGTCTCTCTCGGTTTCCCAAGTAGCTTCTTCAACTGGACAATGCTTCCGTTGAACTTTCATGGACTTAATCTCCTTGGTCCTCAACTTGCGCACATCACGATCAAGAATTGCAATCGGTTCCTCCTAATATTGGAGGTCCTTGTCTAACACAATTGAGTCCTATTTAATAATACAATCCCCATCATCATGATACCTCTTTAACATGATACATGAAATACAGGATGAACACTCGATAAATTATGAGGTAAAGCCAATCTATATGCCATCGGTCCTACACATTCAAGAATCTCAAATCGATCAATATATCTAGGACTTAGTTTACCCTTCTTACCGAATCTCATCACCCATGTCATGAGTGATACCTTAAGAAAAACATTTTCACCGGATTGAAACGCCATGTCCCTTACCTTATGATCCACATACTTTTTTTGTCTACTCTGGGTTGCTAGAAGCTTAGCTTGAATACTCATAACCTTATCTTGAGCATCCTTCACTAAATCAACCCCCAATGGTTTCACATCTCCAGCCTCAAATTATCCTATGGGTGATCTACATCCCCTTCCATAGAGTACCTCGAATGATGCCATATCAATGCTGGAGTGATAACTATTGTTATAAGAAAATTCACACAAATGTAAGAACTTATCCCAATGCCTTCCAAAGTCAATCACACATGCCCTCAACATGTCTTCTAACACTTGAATAGTCCTCTCTGACTGCTCGTCTGTCTGTGGATGGAAGGTTGTACTAAGAGTGGGTTGTGTGCCCAATTCATCATGCAATTTCCTCTAAAACTTGGATGTGAATTGGGTACCACGGTCTGAGATGATAGAGAGGGGTACCCCGTGCAACCTCACTATCTCTTTCACATCTTAGCCAATTGTTCAGCATTATAATCTATTTTTATCGAAATAAAATGGGTTGACTTAGTCAATCTATCAACCACTACCCAAATAGAATCAAACTTTCCCAAAGTATTGGAAAGACCAACCACAAAATCCATGGCTATACTTTCCCACTTCCATTTCAAAATTGACATTCTTTGAAGCAAACCCGCAAGCCTTTGATGTTCATATTTCACTTGTTGACAATTTTGACACTTCGCCACAAATTCCGCCATGCCTTTCTTCATGCCCGGCCACCAATAAATTCGCTTCAGATCTCTGTACATCTTGGTCACACCAGGATGAATAAAATATCGCGAACCATGAGATTTTGCTAACAATTTCTCAATCAAGTCATCTACTCTAGGAACACATATTCTCCCCTTGAAATTTAGCACACCATTCGCATCAAGAGTGGTCTCTTGTGCCTTACCAATCACAGTCTTTTTCTTAAGTTCCTCCAAATTCTCATATTCAAATTGTTTGGCCTTGATCTCTTCAATGAAAGTGTCCCTTACCTCAATACTAGTTAGCACCCCACCTCTTTGTTAGATGCCCAATTGCATGGACTTAGACTCTAAAGTCTGAAGTTCTTTAACCAAAGGTCACTTGGCTACACTTAAGTAAGCTAAACTACCCATACTTACCGCTTTTCGACTCAAAGCGTCTGCCACCATATTAGCCTTGCTTGAATGGCATTGAATGGTCACATCATAATCTTTAAGTAACTCCATCCACATTCGTTGTCTCAAATTTAGATCCTTTTGAGTGAACACATGCTGCAAACTACGATGATCAGCAAATACCTCACACATAGCACCATAGAGGTAATGTCACCAGATCTTAAGAGCAAACACTACTGCTGCCAACTCTAAATCATGTGTTGGTTAATTTCTCTCATGCACCTTCAATTGACGCGAGGCATAAGTGGCTATAACATTTTTATCCTGCATCATCATAGCACCCAAACCAGAATGTGAAGCATCACAATAAATAATAAAATCCTTACCTTCTACCGGTAGCTGGGATAGACGCGGTGGTCAAGAGATTCTTGGACTTTTGTAAGCTCTCCTCACATTTTTCAGTCCATTCAAATGGTATCTCCTTCTTGGTCAAATTCGTCAAGTGAGTGGCAATAGAAGCAAAGTTCTTCACAAATCGACGATACTAACTAGCGAGCCCAACAAAAATCCTAACTTCCGTCACAGAGCTAGGTCTAACCCAATTCTTAACCGCCTCAATCTTGTGAGGATCTACCATTACACCTTCTTTTGAAACTACATGTCCCAAAAATGCTACCGAAGTCAACCAAAATTCACACTTAGAAAATTTAGCATACAACATTTGCTTCCCAAGAATACCTAAAACAATATGAAGATGGTCGGCATGCTCTTCCTCACTTTTCGAATAAACCAAAATATCATCAATAAAGACTATGCCGAAAGAATCAAGAAATGCCTTGAACATCCCATTCATTAAACTTATGAAAGTTGCAGGCGCATTGGTCAAACCAAAAGACATAACCAAAAACTCATAGTGCCCATAACAAGTTCTGAACGCCGTCTTGGGCACATCCTCAGGCCTAATTTTCAATTGATGGTAACCGGACCTTAGATCAATCTTAGAGAAAATTATTGCCCCTTGTAATTAGTCAAAGAGACCATTTATTTGAGGCAAATGATACTTGTTCTGAACAGTGACTCTATTTAAATGCCGGTAATCTATACACATTCTCATACTACCATCCTTCTTATTAACAAACAAAACTGGAGCACCCCATGGAGAAGCACTAGGGCGAATAAATCCCTTATCAAGAATATCTTGGATTTGAGCCTTAAGCTCTCTTAATTCTGTCGGAGCCATGCGATATGCATGGATGGAAATGGGGCGCGTATCAGGCTCTAAATTAATGCAAAAATCTATGTCTCTATCCGGAGGGATACCAGGCAAATCATTAGGAAACACTTCACTAAATTCTGGCACCACAGGAATAGACCCAATGGATGGAGCCTCAATCTCAACATCCCTAATATGAGCAAAATAAGCTAAACAACTCTGCTCTACTAATTTACTAGCCCGAATGGAGGATATAATCTTAGCTTGCTTAGGCTTGTACACCCCTTCCCACTCTAATTTTACCCTTCCCAAAATTTCTAGAGTTACAGACTTAGTATTACAATTAAGCACAATATAATAGGGGGATAACCAAGTCATGCCTAGGATTACATCAAAATCAGTTATATCCAAAATTACCAAATCAGCCCAAGTCTGAAAACCCATAAACAAAATAGGACAAGCACGATAAATATGGGTAACTATGACTGACTCTCCAACTGGGGTAGAAACACGGATGGGGGCATCAAGAATATCACAAATAGTATCAAAATTTGAGGCAAATCTCACGGATACATATGAATAAGTAGAACCCAGATCAAATAACACATTAGCCATCCGGTCACAGACAAGAATAGTACCTGTGATCACCGCATCAGACATCTCCGCCTCATTCTTGCTCGAAAAAGCATAACATTGAGCCCTATCATCTTGACGAGCCACTTCCCTGCCTGGTTGTGCGTTACCCCTACCTCCATTACCATTACCATTTTATCTACCTACATGGACTCGTTGATTACCTCATCGCCCACCTTGTGGACGTCCTCTACCATTATTACCACTTCCCGCAGGCACCATTGCTCTATAAGGCTGCTGCGCGACATCTAATACACGTGGGTGGGGACAATCTCTCCTTATATGCCCAGGTTCTCCATAATTGTAGCAAGTACAATAATAAATGGTATGTCGCCCGTGGCAGACGCGACTTCCTGGCTATCCTGACAATTATAAGATGAAGTTCCTGAGTAGTTACCTGTAGAGGCGGGCATATCAGACTAAATTAGCTTGCTGCCAGTGTTGGCCTCCCTGAACCTGTGGAATAAGAACCTTGAAAGTTACTCAAGTTCTTGGCCCTTTTTGCTAATGCCTTAGCCTGACCGTCTCGTCTTACCCCTTCCACTTTCTTTACATAATATGTCACCTCATTAAAGCTCCTCCCTGCACAAGTCATATGAACAGATAATACTTGTAACTCAGAATTTAGTCCCTTAATAAATAAGCGGATCCTCTCCTCCTCAGTAGTCACCAACTGTGTAGCATATCTAGATAAAGCATGGAACTTGGCCTCATAAGCAGCCATATACATATCACCTTACTCTAAAGCCATAAACTCATCTTTCTTACGATCTCTCAAAGTTCTAGGCACATATTTTTCTATAAATAGAGCATGAAATTGGGTCCAAGTAAGTGGAGGTAAAGTAGAAGATCTGCACTCTATATAAGCTCTCCACCACTGCTTAGCCTCACCTTGAAGTTGAAAGGACACAAACTCAACCCCATGCTGATGAATAATACCCAACTTATGCAGCCTCTCATAACAATCCAAGATAAACTCATACGCATCCTCACTCTTAGAACCAAGAAATATCGGAGGCTTAAGCTTTAGAACCTTAGTCAACATGTCATGCTCATTACCAGTCATAACAAAACACAACAAAAGACAGAAGAATGCATCAGTACCTACGTTTACACCCGTCTTGGGTGTAGTGCTAGCAACAAGATGATTAGTAGGAGCTTGAGTTTCTTCAACAGATGGAAGCATTCCAGGACTAAACAATCTCAAAAATGACATGATCTGTTGGGCTAACATTGGGTCGATGGGAGGAATACATGTAGCCTCAGCCTGCACCTCTTCCTCTTATCCAACCTCCTTAACATTCTCAACCTCAACCTCAACCTCTTCTCTTATTTTCATATGATGCATGGAAGGGTTCTCATTCATAAGAGCATTCTCAACAAGAGCTCCATTTCCAGCACACGCTACTCTTCCACAGCCTTTACCCCTAGCTCTTCCTCTACCCATGCCTCGACCGCGACCTCTCGCTGAAGATTCCTCAGCTGGAGCATTGACGGGAGCTACAAGTCTGACGCTGTTATACCTAGTATTAACCATCTGCGGATAGAAGAGTGAATGAGGTTAGATACCAATTCGAATAGACAGATACCAATTGAAATCAAGTTATAGCATGAAATGAGACAAGAGAAAATAGAGAGATTTCCTAAAGTCCTATAGCCCTTTGAAGAAAAGTAAATGAGTCCCCGTACTGTTCGGCAAGACACTATTAGACTCGTTTCGGTACATCGAGATCAAGGAACTTAGGCTCTGATACCAACTTTGTCACGACCATGACCATCGTAATTGGCACCCACACTAACTCTTATGTGGGAGAACCACTACTACAACCCAAATGAAGCAACTAAAGCAATAACTAAGGCATTTAAGTCAAATACTCCGATAAACTCTAACAAAAATCTAACAGTAATAAACTAACAATGCGGAAGAATAACCTAGAACCTGAAAGTCAATGTACCAAAACATCTAAAGTTCAACAAGTCTAAACAAGAAAGGATGCAACCCTAATCTAATGAACTAATCAACTAACTGAAACAAGTGTCTAAGTCCAACAATGATGGATATAGTTGAAAGAGAATCCCATGGTAGCCCGAATGAATTGGCTAACCCTTGAATTCGAATGACGGTCACTGATGTTCTAAGCGAGATCTGTCAATAGCCACTTGAAGATGCCTTGTACTCAACAAAAATAAGAGCAAGTGCAGTATCAGTACACAACCACAATGTACTCGTAGGATCACGCGACTCTCCCACTAGTGCAAAAACTTAACAATATAATCACATACATATATATCAATATATACAACATTATCAATATTTACGAACAATGATCAGTTTCATATTTTATATCACATCGTTGGTCCTCTCATGGAACCGAAACAATTAGCATACCAGAACGTGGTGCCCGATCCCAATGTTATACCGAAATGTGGCAACCGATCCAAGTTAGTTATGCCGGAACGTGGCAACCGATCACATTCACACACCACAATCACAATCACAGTCACAAGTATATCATTAAAATCATACATTTAAGTCATGATTTATGACATTCATCATTCCTCTATCTCATTTACAACAAGTGTGATCAACATTGCAATATTCATACATGTACAAGTATCATAATGAAGCAAGAATAAGCATACATCACACGATTATAGAATCACAACCATCACCTACCTCGAAACAAGCTTGAAACCCTAAGAAACTTGATCCTTCCCTTTTCGGATTCGTTCCTCTTGTTCTTGATCTACAAACAATCAATATAATATGGGAATAAATAAACAATCACTAATTACCCGAATCTATAACAATTCTATAAACCCTAGATCAAACCCATGATCCTAATTATCCAAATTAGGGTTGTTTCCACCATAGAATCTATAACAAAACCATCCCCCGTCAATATTTACCCATTCTATTACGCTTTACGGATCAAAAAATGGATTCGGGGAGTGAGAAGCTTACTTTTAGCCTCAAGAATGGTGAAAAATGAGTAGGAGTCTCCTAAGATTCATTCCTTAGCTCTAAAAGTCAAAAAGTGCATAATGAGGTCGTTTAAGGGTTTATTAATGACTTTAATCCGCGTCAAGCCCGCCACAACTGCCGTCACCCCGCTGTAGAGGCCCCGTCAAAACGGAAAAAAGTGGCGCCAGTGCAGGTTACACGAGACAGAGAGCTAATTTAAGAATTCCAAAATTCCCATTTCACAACACACTTCTAACCAACGACGCTTCAGAAAATACCCTTTACGCTAAAATTGATTATGTGAGTTCTATGTTACTGTCACGCCCCGAGCCTACACCCTGGGCGGGACCGGCACTCGAAGACTATTGCTGGCCCAAAGCGAACCCTTGACCTATGTGTATACAAGGATACAATAAGCCTGAGATGTATATAGAAATACAATTGAACTGATGTATATAAAATACAATAATTTCTATGCATAAAAAGTACAATAAGTGATGTGGGAGTTTCTCTAACCGACAACCATCACATAAGAGCTATAGTGATGATACAACGATCGACCTCATGCTGCCAGAGCATCTTATACCCGGCCAAAGGTGTAAGACCTGAACTGCCTAATGGATCCTCTAGTCTGATCTGAAAAGGATTAATCTAAAAAGTATGATCCTTTTCTACCCATGGTGGCTAACATGGTTCTATGGGGGCTGTGGGTTCTTTGAACGCTCCCCCAATTCGGTGCTCGATAATACTCCTAAAAATGTATTGGCTCTTATGTTTTTAAAACATATTTCTTCCTGCTGATATGAGATAATTACTCAAAAACTAGCCCGAAGGCTCTTTTGGAAATCTCAGTTTCCAACCTTGTTTAAATGTAAAACATTTCTTTAAAACTTCTTTGGGAATACATA
>JAJOOO010029260.1:0-12813 GCA_029582685.1 Solanum piurae
AGTCATCTTCCATCCCAACAATAGTATTTTCCTCATGAATTGTACCTTTTTCTAGTGAGAAGGAAGTTGTTGCTAATTCTGTAGATTTGCTTCCATGCTTATTAAACTCAACCACCATCACCTCCTTCTTGAGAGAGTCAACATCTTTTTTCACTTTTAGCAATTCTTCCTCGAAGAATTTACAAGCCCCATCTCTACTCTCTGTGCAATCAGTTAGAATGATGCTTCTTAGGCTTGAATCAACTTTATCTTCTGCTTTGTATACTACATTTTTTATCCTCTTTTCTACAAGCTTGGAATTGAAACTCGATAAATTAATTATTATTTAAAAAATATATATAAGATCAGTAAGATTTAGATAAGTATACTAGTGAATTACATACCTTAAGAGTTTCAATATCCTTTGTGATAGTATTGTCAAGGAAAAGTTGCAGAGCAGAAAGATTTTGATAGAGAGATTGAATATGTTGTTGTGTATAGCTTGGACAAACGAAATATTGATTAGGTTTGAAGAGTTGTTCCAATGTATACATAAGTGAAGAAAGAGCAGCATAAGCCATTTCTCTTAACAATTATTGCTGGTATTACTAAAAGATTTGCAGATTTAATGTCTCTGCTATGTTATTCTTATTTCTTAGGCTAAGAGATTTTGTCCACATAATTTACTTTTCATTATCACACCACCTTTTTCTAAATGGGGGACAAAGACATAGGATACTCACCCTTTAAAAAACTCATAGGACACCTTTAAAGTGAAACTTTTAACTTATAATTCGTTGTCATTCACTTCCATGATAATGAGATATTTGACTCCCAAGTCTTCTAATGGAAGGAAAGGAGAACTCAAGTCTTTCAAAATATCAAATAAACCAGTAAGGATTCTTATTAACATTTCAAAAAAGTTTTAAAAACCACATTTATCCTTTTGGACTACTGTTGCTTTGTTTTTGGGCTCTGACCCATTCCGGTTGTTTTTTCCATTGGACTCTTTCCATCTTCTGCAGAAGTTGTATTTTCATTAGATTTGTTGATCTTTGTCGTATAAGATTGTTTCTTTTTCAACTTCTTGGATGTAAGGTTTATCAAGAGAGTATTATCGGATTTGGTGAAGAAATGCCCAAAAATAGTCCGATTCATATTCGACAAGTTTGGAATGACAATCTCTGATGAAAATGGGAATTTACCCAAGTGTGTAACTGATAAATATTGCATATGACAATTTGATTCAGTTATTTCAAATCTGAACGATCATGTTTATGCTAACGACTCAATTGTGTAGGATTGCAACCACCTATCTCCACTAACTTCTCAAGAGCAACGTTTCAGATTACAACTCCGCAATCTTAGGAGTTGAAGTTTAGGGTACAGAGAGATGACAGAAAATAATAGCCAAGAATGACAAAGGCTTGTGTGAATAGGCTAACTCTAGTATCTCAACTTCACAGTTCACTCAAACTGTTCTAACTACTCTCCAACAAGTCAAACTCGCTTCTTGTTACAAACCTCACCCACACAATTACACTCTTTAATTTAGAAATTATTACAACTCAATAATAACCCTAGAACAACTCAATAGAGATAAATTAAAGCTGCAGCTAGGTAAAAACTAGTTGAAAAACTTAAAGCCAGTGTACTGCACTTTGCATGGAGAAATCTTTTCCAAACCCATTAGAGCATGTGTTAAAAGCATCGAAGCTCTACAAGATACCTCAGTCACGCGCCCAACAAGTGGTAGTATTAATTACGTACCTTAAGAGTTTCAATATCCTTTGTGGTAGTATTGTCAAGGAAAAGTTGCAAAGCAGAAAGATTTTGATAGAGAGATTGAACATGTTGTTGTGTATAACTTGGACAAACGAAATATTGATTAGGTTTGAAGAGTTGTTCCAATGTATACATAAGTGAAGAAAGAGCAGCATAAGCCATTTCTCTTAACAATTATTGATGTTTGCTGGTAGTACTAAAAGATAAGAGCCTCGCAGATTTAATGTCTCTGCCTGAGATAATTTACATGAATTTGGACAATTTTATATTTAACATCTACATCACAACCACACAACTTGTGGTTCATGGATGTAAAACTGTGGATTGACTAAGTCAAAGTGAGAAAAAATAAAGACATAATAATATGTCAAGTTGTATTAATATAATAAACTTCTAATGAAAAATAAAGAAACTCTTGTAGCATTCCTAAAGAATTTTCAAACATTACTCGTTCAGATTTCTGATTCATATACATTGGATTCCAACTTGTCAGACACATTGAACCCTGTTGTAGAATAGAATAATTTACGTTGAATAATGAAGACATCATGTGTCAAATTGGACGAATATAATAAACTTCCAGTACAATTTTTCCTTTAAATTTATAGGCTAGGGATGTCAAAAATATTAAGATGGAGAATTAAATTTATACCAGAAAAGAAGCAGAGGAGCACACAAGTATTATCCCAAGTTTAGTAATCCTGGTTAAAATTGAAATATAACTTAAATAATAGGATGAAAATTGTCTATGGAGGCCAAAATGGATCAACTGAATAATTATCTTTACATATTTTCAAGCAAACATACATATATATATATATATATATATACACACTTCTTACAATATGGTAAAAACTAATTGAGACCCTTAAAAACAGTGCACTGCAATTTACAAGGAGGGATCTTTTCCAAATCCCATTAGAGAATGTGCTAAAAGCATCGACGCTTCGAGATACCTCGATCATACGTCCAACAAGTGGTACCTTCACTGTCTCCCTATTCCATAAAGGTTTCTTATCCCAGCTGCAAACATTGTTCGCAAAACATTAAAAACAACAGGGATAAATTATACAACCACAAATGAATATATTTGGCAAAGACGAGTGAGGCTTGCTCAGTTGGTGAAACACCTCTACCTTTAGCCAATCATATTGTATGTTGTATGCAAGCTATGGGGGAGTACAGCTTAGTGAATAGAATGATGATATTATCTGCTTTACCCTGCAATCAACAGAAATGTTCATAATCACCCTTGCCTTACTAATATAGAGGAAGTTATGAATGCAAGTAAACAATATTTTCCTCCACACTCTATATGCTATTCTTATTTTTTTTTTGTGTGAAAATTCTGACTCTATCACGTAACTGATTGCTATGATTGCTACAACATACATGATTATAAATTTAAAAACATAGTAATAGGAGAAAGTTTTAAAAAAAGAAAATAAAGCATTAAATTGGAAGTATAACTCACAATTTGAGAAGATGTGGAAGCATATAATCATCACCAGCTTCCTGCAAGTGCCACTCCTTCTCTCTCTTCATCTTTCATTCCGTCTACACAATTTCCAGAAATAATTCCAAGACAAATTGAGAAATACACCACAAATAAACAAAATGTGTTGTTGACAAATTTATATTTACTAGTTTCTGGAAACGTGCGTTGCACGTTTGTCCCATACAATTATTATAAAGTTGAATTATTATATAGAAAATGTTGAAATTAAAAATATTAGTTTTATCTATTTATATTTTATTCATTAAATAAAATTCATAATAATCGAATAGTACATTCACCATCAAGCAAGAAATATGGAAAACTAATTAAAATACACCTCTAATAATATGAATATATCTATATGACTTATCCTCAATAATCTCTTATTACGCTCCCATATCAGTAAGTACATAGATATGTAGCTACTTAAAGAAACCATATCATTAAGGAAAGGATAAAAGAAAGAAAATAATCAAAATATTATAAAAGTACATTTAAAAACGAATATAAAAGTCATAAATTAGTAATTTCAGCACTAATAAAAATAGACTTATAACATTCAAAATTTCATAGAAGATTAAATTAAAGAAGTATAAATCGGTAAAGAATACAAAAAAATTAAACTGATAAGAACAAATACAACATTCATATCCTTGTTAAGACTTTAATTATAACAATATCATTAGTAAAAAGAAATACATAAGGAGTAGAGTTCTTGATGATACATTCTCCTGTAACCAATCAAAATTCAAAAGCCTTAATAATGATTCAAGTGCTACACTATTTTAATTGTACAAAAAATGGATAACCTTTGGTAGGGATTCTGATTCTCATGAAATAAAAGAATGATTTATATAGATAAAAGTAGAGGAATATCAAAGACATCTTAAAGTTTTAAATTAAATATTTGAAAGTTATGATTTATGAATATAAAAAACATGAGAGTTATGAATATTAAGAGTACCAATTGAATAGGTAATTAGATATGAATTATGAAGGTGAATATTTAAAACAAAGAGAAAGAAGAAAAATAATAAATAAGTAAATAATTTCTAACAATTTTCTATGAAATATTTTTGTCTTTCAACGTTTGACTTTTTACACCTTCTTATTTTTAGTATTTAGTAGTATAATATAATATAATTATTACTTAGTATTTAAATAATTAGATATTTAATGATATTTTACTTTAGTGTGAGGGTAATATGGTAATTCAATTTTATATATTGGAGCTTCCCACTTATAATAATATATGATGATGATATGATATGATATGATTGTTCAACAAAGTGTTGTTTAAATTTGCAATTTCAATTAAACCACCTTAAAATTTGCTCCAAATGATCACAAATTTAAAATAAAGCCTCTAAACACAAGTGATCTGATTCAAAGATGGAATTTTAACATACCAAATGAGAGATTTGAAGTTGAAACTCATAATTTCCCAAGCTTTGTTGTTCTTGTTGAATTTTCTTTGCACTTGTATGAACACCAGAGCCGCACCAATTTATTCCGATGAATTTTAGTGTCATTATATCTCCAATACTCTCCGGAATCTCCTCCAGTGTATACAAACTATCCAGTATTAGTTGCTCAAGCACCGGAAAATTATCACTACCAGCTGCTAATTCCCACCTTTCCAGATGATAGCACCCATTCAGTAGTAGATATTTTAATTTGTGAAACACAATATCTTCATCTAATTTCCAGTATGTTCCATCGAATGCACGATCCCCTTTGAGCACCTCAAGATTCGGTAAATTCGCCAGCAATTTCACATCTTCCCATGGTATACGAGTACATGTTAATTTCAGTTGCTTCAGATTAGGACGGAAATTATCCCCACAGAAAATCGTCCATTTTATGTGTAGTGTCTCCAGATCCTGTATAAGACTCAGAGAATCAAGAATTGCAGGCCAATCAGGATGCTCAGAATAATCAGTAATCTTTAGCTTTTTTAGATTCGGACTTCTTCTTATGATTTCCGCAACAAAAGGAGAGTTATAGAGATAAAGTGTTTGCAAGTTATTCAGAAGGCACAAAGCTTGTTCTGCTTCAACAGGATTTGATATATATAGTGGCGATCTAATATCCAAATGTCTTATCTCTGTCATTCGCCAGATATCTAGTGGCTGCTCCAACTTATCCAGTACTGTAAGTCCTTTAAAAATTATGGTCTGTAGATTTCTCAATTTGGCTAGTGAAAGACCTTTCTCAATTCTTGTAGCAACATATCTCAAATGTACAAGTTGAGGTATTACCCCAGAGAAATCGGTTTTAATTGATAATGCGTCCAACACCTTAAGCAATTTGAACTCTGAAATACTGGAAGACATCTCTTTTGGAAAAGCTACACCCATTGAAATAAAGGTACGGACAATACCACTGCTATGTCGCGGACGATAATCATACTTCTCTTCATATTTAGACAGAAGGATCACTCTACGTTGATCATCTATGGCTTCGAGAACATTCCCATTCATGAGATGCACAACATTTTCAGTATGAGCTTCACTCAGGCACAGTTGGTGAAGAAGATCATGAATTTTGCAAGTTCTCGTCCTTCCATTAGCCCTTTGTTTACCAGCCAAAATTAGACTTCTATCAATTAACTCTTCTACATACTCCTCTGCCACCACTTCTAATCTTTTATCCTTCCTTTCCTTTACGAATTGCTCAGCAATCCATAGCTTAATCAACTTGGAAACATTAATCTCTCTGTCTTCTGGAAAAACTCCAACATAGAGAAAACAAGCCTTCAAATATTGGGGCAAATAATTGTAGCTCAGAGACAGAATTGATTGGCACCGTTCAGACACAGTACCAAAGAATGAGTTCAGATTTTCCTCAACATTTTTCCAATTATCATACGTTGGATCCATTTTTCCAACAAGTCCAGCAACGACAACCACTGAGAGAGGTAATCCTCGACATTGTTGTACAATATGCTTCCCTATTTCTTCTAGAAGAGGAGGACAGTGATCTTTTTTGAATAATTTTTTGGTGAATAGATTCCAACTATCTTCTAAACTTAGAAAAGACTTACTATGAGGCGGAAAATTAGGGCAACTAACATAATCAGCAACATACTTGAGTCGAGTGGTTAATAGGATTCGGCTTTTATTGTCATCATTGGGAAATATTCTTTGCATTTGGTCCCATGCCTCAGTACTCCAAATATCATCTATGACAATTAGAAATCTCCAACGCTTCAGACCTCTATACACAATCTCCATTAGTTCATCATCGCTTGTTTCTTGTTTGCTTCCAGTAATTGAAGGGACAAGTTCAAGAAGCATTTGTCTCTCATTGAATTTTTCAGAGATAGTGACCCATGCTTGTTTATCAAATCGAGAACGAATACATGAATTATCATAAACTTTTCTGGCAAGAGTTGTCTTACCTATACCGCCCATACCAAAAATTGGTATGACAGTTAACTCCTCTGTTTGTGAAGTGAGACGATCAAGTATGATGTTGAAGTCATCCTCCATCCCAACAATAGTATTTTCCTCGATTGTACTTTTTTCTAGTGAGGAGGAAATACTTGCTAATTCTGCAGATTTGCTTCCATGCTTGTTAAACTCGATCAACATCACCTCTTTGTTGAGAGAATCAACATCTTTTTCCACTTTTAGCAACTCTTCCTCGAAGAATTTCGTAGCCCCTTCTCTCTTCTCTGTGCAATCTGCTAGAATGATGTTTCTTAGACTTGAATCAACTTTATCTTCTGCTTTGTATATCACATCTCTGATCCTCTTTTCTATAAACTTAAGAGTTTCAATATCTTTGGTTTCCTTTGTTGTGTCGTCAAGGAAAACTTGCAGAACAGAAAGATTTTGATAGAGAGATCGAACATGTTTTTGTGTAGAACTTAGACAAACAAAAGATTGATTAGGTTTCATGAGTTGATCCAATGTATACATAAGTGAAGAAAGAGCAGCATAAGCCATTTCTCTTAACAAAAAAATATTGCAGTTTGCTGGAATGACTAAAAGATAGAGATTTTCGTAACAACTATTCTAAGGCTAAGAGATTTTCTGATTCATAATATACATTGGATTCCAATTTGTCAGAGACATTGAACCCTGTTGTAAAATAGAATAATGAAGACATCATGTGTCAAGTTGGACGAATATAATAAACTTCCAGTACAAATTTTCCTCGAAATTTATATTATCATAAAATGTCAAGACGTATTGAATTGCTTAAGTTAATAATATATACCGTCTTGAATTTTGTACAACAAAAAACACAATTAACCCGCCCCACAATCTTACTTAAAACGAGATTTTGTCCACATGATTTACTTTTCTTTATCACACCACTTTTTTCTAAATGGGGGACAAAGACATAGGATACGCTCACCCGGCCCTTTAAAAAAATCATAGGACAGTGAAACTTTTAACTTTTAATTCGTTGTCATTCACTTCCATGATAATGAGACATTTGACTCCCAAGTCTTCTTCTTGGGTGGTCCACAAAATGACTTTAGTCTTGGGTTATTTATGACATTGAATCAGGGGCAGCTCAACGTAATTTGAGGCCTAAAACAAAATTTTAATTGAGGCCTAAAATATATATAAATATCAAATATGGTTTTTTTTTTTTTTAAAACTCTTTAAGTGCAAATTATTACTTGATATCTTTTCTTAAAATGATTTTTTTCGAATATCGTTTTTAATTATCAAGTTTAAGTAATATTTTATCAATTCAACATTGAAAAATATTAATCATTCTATAAATTGTTAACGTAATACTACAAGTAATAAGGTGACAAACTTTACATAAAGATAAGAATTATAACCATAAAATCTGATACAAGAAATTGATAACTTGGTATCTACTTTAATATGTTTATCTAAAACTTGAATATTTAAGAAGAAATAAACAAAAGAAAAACTGTCAGTCACTTTGTTGAATTTTTTCGACTATTAATTTATATTTTTGACAGTATATTACTCTAACTTATCAAAAAAAAAAAAAAGTGCAAAAGATAAATAATATGAGTGTTAGCGAAGAGAATGTAAACATACAAAATAATGTTTTCTTAATTTTTGGTTGGGTTTTGCCCTGATTTTCTTACCTTATTTGAAATTTTATTTTTCCTAAAGGAAAAGACAAAATATTACCATAAATGTTTTTACTTTTCCTGAAAGAAAAATACTTGTTTCTTCTAACACAACATAACAATAGAATCCACTCATTTAGAGACTTTTGTTTTGTTGTGATATGAAGATACTTTAAATCAGTTGAAGAAAAGTAGTAAGATCAGTTAGGGGTAAATAAGTCATTGTATGAAGTTAGTTATAACAATTTCTAAATAGTTAGTTACACAAGTTAGTTACAAAGTAGGAATGAAGAGTCTATAAATATCAACTCTTCCATCTGTATTCAGTAGTCTTTGAGCTCAATCAATAAAAGCTTTCTTCTTCTTTCTCTGCATTTACCTTCATGGTATCAAAGCTTGTGTCACAGTGATCACTGTGCACATGGGTCTCTGTTAAAGAATCACAGAATCATCAAATTGATTCACAAATTCATTAATTGAATTCATTGCTGTTTAGGAACTCGTTGCAGATCACAATTTGACTGACGAATCTGCTGTTCAATTGTTCCGTCTTCTTTTGCTTCCGCGACAAAGGTGTGCTGTAGAAATTTTTCAATGGTGAATGTCAGAGTTGAAGCAGATCCGATTCAACCTAGTAACAATGGCCAAGATGCAAGTATGGCAAATACTTCTTTCAATACAAGTTCTGTGCAAGGACAAGGTATTGACTATAACCATCCCTTGTTTCTAAGTCCTTCGGATGTGAGTGGAATTAGCATTATCTCTTTTCAATTGCTTGGTGTTGAGAACTATACTCTTTGGTATCGGTCAATTCGACTAGCTTTGTTGGGTAGAAATAAAGTAGGATTGGTTGATGGCACTTGCAGAAAAGAGATGTATGGTGAAGAATTGTGGGGACAATGGGAGAGGGTTAATGCGATTGTCTTGTCATAGTTGATGAACTCAGTGTCTAAGAGTTTACTATGTGGTATTGCTTTTGCATCTAGTGCTTTTGAAGTTTGGAGTGATTTGAAGGAGAGGCTTGATAGGGTAGATGGGTCTAGAACCTATAGCCTGCACAAAGACATTGTTACGATGCAACAAGGTACTGCATCTGTTTATGTCTATTACACTAAACTCAAGACATTGTGGGATGAATTTGAAGTTTTAGTGCCTTCTCCTGGCTGTAATTGTGAGAAATCTAGAGGTTTTGTAGCTCACATGAATAGACAGAAACTATATCAGTTTTTGATGGGCTTAAATGAATCATATCATCAGGCAAGGGGTCAAATTCTCATGATGGACCCTTTACCATCTATTAATCATGCATATGCGTTGGTAGTAGGAGATAAAAGTCAGAGGTCTGTAGTCACACACACCAATAATTTGGGGATGAATGCTATGGGTGCAGACTCCATTGCCTTGTATTCAAAATCTGCAGGAAGTTCAGGTGTAAGTCAGAGATTTAAGAAGAATTCTCTATTGGTATGTGATTTCTGTAAATGTAAAGGCCATAGCAAGGAATTTTGCTATAAGATTGTAGGTTACCCACCTGATTTCAAGTCTAAGAGGAAGGTTCAAGGGACTGGTTCAGACACCAGTTATTCTGATCAACATCAGTCAGGTCAGGCTCTTTTCTCCTATGGTATGAATACAAATGTCAATGTCAATACACCAGGGTGGGGAAGAAAGGTTGAACACCAACAGGTTAACAATGAAGTGCTAGTTGAACCCTCTATCATCAATAGACCTATGGATCAAGCTGAAAAGGATGTCAAACAATTGCTTAAGGGCTGTACATTTACAAAAGACCAGTATGATCATATTCTTAAAGGGTTCCAACAAAGATCAGAACCAACTGTCTATAACTGTAATGCTGCAGGTAAAAAATTATTTACTTCAGAAAGTAGTGAAGTATGGATAATAGATACTGGTGCAACAAATCACATGGTCTCTAATTCAGATTTATTTCTCAATGACTCTATCTCTGAATTGACTGTTCCTAAGTGTGTATATCTTCCAAATGGTAGTACTACTCAGGTGACTCATGTTGGTTCCTGTGAATTATCACCCAGAAGTGTCATTTCAAATGCATTTCACATACCTGACTTCAAGCACAATCTTCTGTCTGTAATCAAGATCACTAAGGAATTAGGTTGCTCAGTCACCTTCTTCCCTAATTTTTGTGTTTTCTAGGAGCTCTACAGTGGAAAGGTGAAGGAGGTTGGTAAAGAGGAAGGTGGATTGTATCTACTGCTCAAAGAGTTAAATCATTTGTAGGACAATGGTGTGCAAGAGTCTGCAATTGGTGTGAAGGAGTCTACAATTGTTGTTAATCAAGTATGCTCAGATATAGAAGTGTGGCATCAAAGATTAGGACATGTGTCATCTGTAGTTCTTGCTAGGATGTTTGACATGAATAAGCAAAGTATGTGTAAAGTTTCTAATTGCTTAGTTTGTCCCTATGCTAAGCAAACAAGACTTGTCTTTCTTTCCAGCACAATCAGAAGTTGTAATTGCTTTGACTTGATACATGTTGACCTTTGGGGTCCCTATAATTCCCCAACTTTTGATGGAAACAAATACTTTCTTACTAAAGTGGATGACTTTTCCAGAATGACTTGGCTATTCTTACTCAAACAAAAGTCTGATGTCTGTATATCTCTTAAAGTGTTTCTTCAGTATGTTAAGACTCAATTTGGTAAAAATGTAAAGGTGTTAAGGTCTGATAATGGCACAGAGTTTGTCAACTCTGTTTGTACAACCATGTTTCAAGATCTGGGAATCATTCATCAAAAGTCATGTCCCTATTCTCCTCAGCAAAATGGAGTTGCTGAAAGGAAGCACATACACCTATTTGAAGTAACCAGGGCTCTAAGGTTTCAAGCTAAAATTCCTTTAAGATTTTGGGGGCATTGTGTCTTAGCAACAACTTATCTTATCAATAGGCTACCTAGCAGTGTTCTTCGGTATCAAACTCCTTATGAGAGGTTATATGGCATCAAACCAGTGTTGTCTCATTTGAGAACAATTGGTTGTTTATGTTATGCAAAAAATCTTACTGAACATGACAAACTAAGGCCACGATCTAAGTCAGCTGTTCATATGGGATATTCAGAGATACAAAAGGGGTACATTTTATTTGATCTCACTAACAGGTCCTTCTTTGTTAGCAGAGATGTAATTTTTAGGGAGGACCTGTTTCCCTTTTCAGAAGGAGATAATGTTGACATGCAGAAGGTGTTTGTAGATACACTGCATACTTCAGATGTGATGTTTCAAGGACTGCCAGAATTTTATCGAGATACAGGTAATTGTGATACTGAGACGACTCAGAATCAACCAGGTGGTGACAGTGATTTTGCCACTGATATTGGTGAAGACATAGTTCAGGACCAGCAGCAGCATCCTGAGGTTCAAGAGCAACCTGAGGTTTATGAGCAGCAGCAGCCTGAGGTTCAGGAGCAGCCTATTAGAAAGTCTACAAGATCTAAACAGACTCCTCCATGGCTGAAATATTTTGTTTCTTTGAACATAAGTCAAGATGTTCAGTATCCTTTATGTCATTACATGAGCTATGCACATCTATCACCTACATATCAATGTTACATAACTGCTACTTCTACAATTACTGAACCTGCTACATACTCAGAGGCTGTCAAAGATGCACGATGGGTGGAGGCCATGCAGGCTGAAATTCAAGCATTAGAATCCAACAAGACTTAGGTGATCACTGACTTGCCACGAGACAAGAAGCCTATAGGCTGCCGATGGATATACAAAGTTAAGTATAAATCCACAGGTGAAATAGAGAGGTTCAAAGCAAGATTAGTTGCTAAGGGGTATAGCCAGCAAGAAGGGATTGATTACACAGAAACTTTCTCTCCTGTTGTGAAGATGGTTACAGTAAGGTCTATCGTTTCACTTGCTGCTGCCAGGCACTGGCACATTCATCAGATGGATGTGTCCAATGCCTTTCTATAGGGTGATCTCGAAGATGAAATCTATATGCACTTGCCTCAATGTTTTGTCAGTCAGGGGGACAAGGTGTGTAGACTGACAAAGTCCTTGTATGGGCTTAAGCAAGCTCCAAGACAGTGGAATCAGAAGTTGACTGAAGCTCTCATCAGTCTCAATTTTAAACAAAGCCAATATGATTATTCATTGTTCATTAATAAATCAGCAGAAGGGATCATTATTGTTCTTGTGTATGTAGATGGCATGCTGATAACTAGGAGTAGTCTTAAGTTGATAGATGAGACAAAGAAGGCATTGCAGTAAGCGTTTAAAATGAAGGACTTAGGGGAACTAAAATACTTTCTAGGTATTGAGTTCACTAAGTCAGCAGAGGGTATACTAATGTGTAACACCCCGTATTCGAAACAGACCAAAAATGCAGATTTTGAGAAGTTGCAGGTGCAACTTACGGTCACCATCCACGGACCGTAGGTCAGACCACGGCCCGTGCTGGTGGTCCGTGGTTCACCACTGCAGCCCCTCC
>JAJOOO010029261.1:0-11079 GCA_029582685.1 Solanum piurae
TTTAGGAGAGAGGATATTTGATAAATATTAATATCCTAATTATACTCCCTATAAAAGGCACGAATTACTAAAAGTATGAGAGAGAAAATCTGTAAAATAAAATAAAATAAAATACAAAAATTAAATGTTTTGTTATGTATGTAATTTAAAAACTTAGTTTGTAATTAAATATAAGTATATTGATATTTTGTTAATAAAAGTCTTAAGTAGTATATTTCTGTAATTTTTCCAATCTCTTGAGGGGTGTTTTTTTTAAAAAAAAAATGATAGATTAAATTGTTTTATTTAAACATAGTATAATTTTGTGTTTCATATCAAGATGGAAATATATTTAGTTGCAAAAAGGAGGGATACAAATCTTTTCTTCTGGTGTGTTTCATACAAATTACAATGATAATCAGTGGCGTAATCAGAATTTTCACTAACTCCTTCTTTGGATGGTTGTTACCTGTTGTATTGCATTATATTGTTAGTTAAAATATAATGTTTGTTTTGATTGTTACATCAATTTTATTTATCATATTATTTAAATCTATCGTTAGGTAATGACGAAAAGTTTCATTTTATGTAACAACTGATTTAGTTGATCATGTCGTTAACTCAATATTTTCTTCTCATTTTGTCTTCATTTATTATTTAATAATCATATTTTATCTTTTACCCTACTTTTTGCATAGTAGTTCTACCGGTACCCTACTTTTTTTTGTAGGTTTATCATTCAAATTTTTGATGTGTGACCTTATGAAACAATGGAGAATGATACAATCAATCCAAACGTTGTATTGATCATTAGAATAATGTAGTACGATACAACACAACACAACAACAAACAAGGTGTAAGGGGCCAAAATATGAAGAAATAACTTTTGCCTTGTACATACAATGTAGCTGACAATAATGAAATCACTTACCATCTTTAGTATTTCTTGGTGATATGAAGTCGGAGTCTGTCATATCCTTGAGTAATTTCTACCTCTTCTCTAATGCTCCGAGCTAAATCGCGAACTGAATAATAGAACGACTATTGTATATCTTTGTAGCCAGAGCTGTTTTCCCTAAACCAGCCATTCCAACAATCGAGACAACGTCCAGGTCCTTTTCTCCACTTATCAAATACTTAAATATATTTTCTGCATCATCATCAAACCCCACTAGTTCTTGGCCTCTTTAACGATTGTTGGAAATAGAATCTACATTAACAAGAACATACTCTAATGATTAACAATGCCACATCTAAAGTTTTATCAATATGAGTATATATGTTCCATTATTATAGTCAAACAAGACATGAAAATTGTGACAAAACAATCAAATTAGAAATAACAAAACAACATACCAGAGTAGAGTGTACGCAGATCTTACCATTACTTTGTAGAGGTAGAGAGATTGCTTCCAAAAGATCACCTTCGGCTCAAGTGCATCAAATCTAAGTAAAGGAAAAAGAATCTTACAAATATGAGTATATATATATGTTCCATTACTATAGTAAAACAAGACATGAAAATTGCGACAAACAATCAAATTAGAAATAACAAAATAATAACATAGTCAGAGTAGAGTATACACAGTTCTTATCACTACTTCGTGGAAGTAGAAAGACGGTTTCCAAAAGACCCTTAGCTCAAGTGCATCAAATCTAAGTAAAGGAAAAGGAATCTTACGAATACGAGTATATATATTCCATTACTATAGTAAATTAAGACATGAAAATTGTGACAAACAATCAAATTAGAAATAACAAAACAACCACATATCCGGTGAAATTCCACCAAGTAAGCTCTGGGAAGAGTAGAGTGTACACAGATCTTATCACTACTTCGTGTAGGTAGAAAGACTGTTTTCGAAAAATCATAAGCTCAAGTGCATCAAATTCGAGTAAAACAAAATGAATCTCGTATAGAGTTGATCTAATCTAATTTATTTTAAAATTTAATCAAATTAACTTCTGAAAAAATAACAACAAAGTGTCACTTAAATTTGTTGACTCATTAGAAAGTAAAATAAAAGGAAAATAATAGAAAACTAAAAAGGAATCTCACCTTAGAGTGCAAATAGAGAAATTAATAATTGCTATATGATTGTGTTAACTCTATAGTTTCCCTCTTAGGAGGAATTGGAAAAGAAGTTTTGTGGACTTTGAATCTTGAAGAATGAAAACTGATGGTATAGGGGAAAGATAGATCTAGTAATTGACAAGGTTGACTTTATAAAATTACATGTGGCACTCTTTTATTGGACCATGTTAAAAGATTATTTTTAATTAGATCCAACCCAAATTTATAGTGTTTACACCAAATCATCATGATGGCCTAAAATTATGAGATAACTTGCTGGATTAATTATTTTGAGATTGTAGTGTGGAATAATAATCCTAAAATAGCTAATTTTGGAATAATTAATCTCAAGATAACTTCTGAACCTCCCTGGGAGGAGTCTGGCCCCACAACGGACATTTTTTGGATGTTACAGACTAAAAGAGACCCTCCCTAAAAACAAGAACCACAATGGATACTTCACCTATTTGATAATATCCATTTGGGTGAAGTGCCTGTTTTGGTCTGTGTTTTTAGGAAGGTCCATTTTGATATGTAACGTCCAAAAAATGTCTGATTCGAGATTGGACTCGCCTTGGGAGTCTTAACATTTGGATCGAACAAGTATAAAATAAATGATGTTATCTTTTTAACTCTTTACTTGCTTACATTAATATTTCTGCTTCAATACTGCACTTAGAACCTTGAAATTTTTTTAAAACCAGATAACACTTGATAAAATTCTTCAATAGTCCACTTGATAAAATTCTTCAATATTCTTGAGACTTATAACTTTCTCCGTTCCAATTTAATCCTCTTACTTTCTCTTACAGTATGTCCCAAAAACGTCTTTATTTATATTTAGGAAATTTTCCAACTCC
The DNA here is from genome assembly GCA_029582685.1 of Solanum piurae. Lineage (NCBI taxonomy): Eukaryota > Viridiplantae > Streptophyta > Magnoliopsida > Solanales > Solanaceae > Solanum > Solanum piurae. The sequence goes on from JAJOOO010029261.1 coordinate 2,915, forward strand.
AACACTTTACCTGACAAGTTTAAGACCTCATAAGATTGAAAAGATAACACACATCTTTAATTTAAGACCACAAGTGAGAAAAAATCTCCCTTTATTTCTTATATCCGTGTCTAATCAAACTAAGACACTTGAATTGAGACGGAGATGGTAGTAAATTGTGATAAGAAATTACTGGAGATACTTTCATATATATACAATACACACATAGTTTCCATCAGCAAATAACTGTTGACACCAAATTTTGTCTCTCCTTTCTTCTAATTTATTTCGCTGAGCTTCTAAATTGCTAATAGGTCGAATACTTTATAATTCACTATTATTTTCCATTTATCACTATTGCTATTATCGTAATTATTTTAACTTTTATTATCTTTATGATTATCATATTCACTATTTTTTAAAGTTATATTTTATTATCAATGTTACAATTAGTACTTTAATGTCGTCTTGGTTAAAATAGTATGTCGTTACTTTATTTGAAGTTTCTTACTTACTAAACTTTTTACGTAATATATATTATATTAGTTATTAAATTAGAAGCTCAAATGATTTAATTTAAAGAAGGAAAAAGGCCATGAAAGCCTATCCATTTTCAATCCATCTTTTAATATTGAAATCTTCCCAAAATTCAGCCCAATAGTCCCATACGTTTCAGCCTAGTTCACTAAAATAACTCAAATTCGCAGCTCTAATCCAAGACTCACCAGCAACAGCGCTAAGCGTCCCTTTCTCCTCTCTTCCCTCTTCTAAGCAAAGTTCCAATATAGTGCAGCCATTGACAGCTTTCATCTTTCTGTTTTGAGCTTAATTTTGTCCTTGTTGAGGCAGCCAACGAATACTTTCTGGTTTCATGCTTCAAAATGCAGCAGCTGCTTTCAAATTTCAAACAAAAATCTCAATATTTTGGATGATTATATGCAGCAACATCTCTGCCAAATTTGACCAATTTCAAACGGATATTTTCTCTCCCAACAAACCATAACCCTAAACTTCACCTATAAATACATCCTTATACATTCACAAAGACAAGTCTCCAGCTGCCTCTTTCCCCTCCAACCTTGCTAATTTCTCACAATTTTAAGAAAAGAGGTTCTGATATCCCTTTGCTTCTGTTGGACAACAACAGAGGTATTTCAAAGTGTTCGAGAGTATAGATTCGAGGCTAACACTGATCCCTGTTCATTGCTCCACAACAGGTAAAATTCATTCCTTTTTTTTTACTTACATGTTTTCTTCTTCTCCTTCATCTACTTTGGTTTGAATAAGATATGTTAATATGTAGAGAAGGTGCACTTACTATAACTACAGATCTTGAACTATTATTTTTGATATAATAACAGTGTTTAAACATATATTTATGGAGCATGTTTTGTATATACTTAATTTGTGTTAAGTACGTGAAATATTTAGTTTGGTTTAGATGAGAATACAACATGTTGTTAGAGTGATTAATATAACTTTCGATTAACTGTTATCTTTTATATAGTACCAAGAACCAGTTTTTCTCATCTAACTCTTTTTCTCATGTTTATTTGACATGAAAATCGGAGCCGTCGAGTCTCGTTTTGAAACTCAACGACACCGCTACAGCATGGAGCTTGCATATCCCTCACATGGAATCGATCATAAAATGACACATTGTAGTTAATTAGTTGTTTAGTCTATTGCTTATCGTTATGCTTGCTAATTTGTTTGGTTTGTTGTGATCTTTTATTTTACAATCTAGACATATTTGATCTCTATTTGAATACTTTATTAGTGAGTCACTTAGTTTAATAACATGAATAAAATCAACTTATTCCCTAGAGTCTGGCATAATAGTAAAAAGGAAAGAAATGTTTATTTAGTTACCTACAATATTTTTAACCACTCATGTGTGTAAACTAATCAAAGATGTTTGTTTTAACTTTATTTGTAAATTCAAACGTTTTCCATAGATGGACTGGTACATTTTAAATATCTTACTACATTTGATTGGTTTCAAAAAAATATTTTATTACAAGATCAAAACTATTTTTGGATAAAAGTTGTTTTCTACGCTATCTTTTACTTTGAGTATTTTTTACCAAGAAAAAGAGTGTTTTCAACTCATGAGATCACCTTTCAAATTTCAAATTTAAGAAATTTACATGTTTCTATTACTAATCTCGTATTTTCAAAAATCTATATTTTAACACTTCGCCTAATTAGTAAATTTAAGTTCGGTCGGTTAACCATTTTTAATGGATCTTAAAGGATGCCTCACCCCTTCCCTTTAGATTAATTGAACCCTTACCTAGAATCTCATGTTTAGTAGACCTTAAAATGAAGTCAACTTTAGACAATAACTTTAATCAATTTAGGTGCACTAATTCACCATAAATAATTAGGTGGCGACTTTTTGACTTAGTTAATTACTTTAGAAATCACCAAAATGTTGTACACTATTTTTACCTAGTTAAAATGGGGTATAACAATAACAACAGTGAACTTGACAATTAATAGTTCAGATCACATGTGAAAAAAATTTAGAATCCATAAGCTTCAAATTCTGGCTCCGTCTCTGACAATATATATCAGAACGTAGCGTTACAAAGCACAAATCTAAATAGACATTGATATCCTCCAGTCAATAGCAACTTGCTGGTGATATGCAAATCAATCCATCCACAAAGCAGAACCTTTCATCTCACTACTACAATGGTTTAGCTTCTACTGATGTCTCCTCTCACTAGAAGTTCACAAGTCCAATGAATGATTCAGCTGCTCAGGAATCACATCTATAACTATAACAAAAATAATTTTTAGCGGCAATAAATATGCACATTAACAAAGAGTGTTAAAGTCTTTACCGACATTAGTTAATTGTTATTGGATCTAATGACGCTATAAGCTTTATGGACATTTACAAAGAGTGCTAATTACCTCTAAAAAGACATATTTAACGGTAATTAAGCTATTGTCGCTAAAGATCATTTTTAGTATAGTGAAAATGAATGAAGTACATCGCAAAAGGAAGTAGAGAGAAGTCGAAAACCATAAAGTTATATAAAAAAGACATTGTTGGTTAAATTATTTGCTGGCAAGTATGTCGATGCAATATATAGCACAATTGACATAGCTTAAAAGTTATTGTTATCGATCAATCTTCCCCACAAAGGTAGGAGTAAGTTGTGCATACATCCTATCCTTCCAGGCCTTACTTGTGGGATTACATGGGGTATGTTACATGGTTGTTTGTTTGTTGTTCTCAATATCAATCTTCTAATTATGGAGTATTTTTTATCCAGGTAAAAAGAAAGCACTATATATTCACAATAATGAAATGACTTACCATGCATCATCACTTGTCTTTCTTCAAGATATGAACTTGGAATGAGTGCCCATAACATAGTTCTGATTCCTCTTTAATCTCCAAAGCTGAATTGCCAACAGAATCGCGACAATCGATAACTTTTATCGATCGCAATTGTATTTCAGCAAAGGTATATGAGATCTTTTCAAGCTTGGGACAACTTTTTATAACAAGATATTCAAGGCAAGGAAATGATTCCTCTCTGCAACTCCATTCGGTCATAAAAACACGATATAATTTCAAAAACTTGAGATTTTCAAACGTGTAATCACTGAGATCCCAATGCTTTTCCCCTGTAAAGTATATCTCAGATAATTTAAGAGTCTCGAGGCATTGCAATTCTGCAATACTTGAAACTAATTCATCCGCTAGGAATATTTCACTGAGGGACAAACACTTGAGACGCGAGGGGAAAATAATATCCAAATTCATCAATGCAGAGCTTGAATAATCAAATTCATTAATGTGGAGCCTGAGTTCTTCAAGATTTGGAAACTTGTCCCAAAACTTTCGAGTCATGTCAGCCACGGACATAGAACACATTCCAAGAGTCTTCAAGTTATCTAACACAATATCATCTTCTTCCCATATTGTAATGGGAAATTCATTTATGTCCACATGCCTCAACTTTGACATTTTCCATATAGCAGGGGATATCATTATATAAGATGAACGAACCCGCAAAGTTTGTAGATGAAGTAGGTGTGACACCCATTTGGAATCAAATGCTTTAACAAAAATTGCAAGGTACCTCAAGTGAGCAAGTGACTGAAATGCAGTAGGCAAAGAATTGTCCAAGTAGATATCCAATAAATGTAAAACCCGAACAAGTCTTAAGTTATTAAGCAGACGGAAAGGATTCTTACGGTCCAATATACTGAATTTCGGATGAACAATGAACTCCTGATCACTTCCCTTGAAATCACTTGTCATAGTACGGTCATGTATGTACATGCATAACCTTTGTTCTTTGGGTTGATCTGGATAACTATACGGCACTATGAGCTGCATGAACTTTTCTTCTGTAATTTTTCTCAAGCAAAACTCACGAACTTGATCAAGAACAATGCAACATTTCATTTTACCATTTGATTTTGTTTTAGAAACCAGGACAAGGTTACTTCCAACAAGATTACACAAGCAAATCTCTGATAATTTTTCTAGCTTCAACGTGTCAATGCTCTGCACAAACTCCTCAGCTATCCACCACTTGAGTAGATCAGACACTGGAATTTCGTAATCTTTAGGAAACAATCCCATGTAGAGAAGGCAAGCCTTTAAATGGTCCGATAAATGGTCATAACTTGATTGTATCATCTTCATGCTCATCTCCTTGTCGGAAACATAAGAAATTATATCATGTGCAACTTTAAGCCACAAAGACGCTTCTCTTTCTCCTGAAAGAGTTTCAGCAATCATGATAATCAAAGAAGGTATTCCTTTACATTTTTTGGCAATTAGTTGTCCTAACTTGACTAGCTCCAAAGGACACGAGTTCCCTCGTTGAAATACTTTCTTCTGCAATAGTTCCCAACTCTTTTCATCTTTTAGAAATGGAAGCGAATAAGGAACACTATCCCTCCTCATATACATAGCCAACTCTTCATTTCTAGTTGTTACCATTATTCTACTTCCATAATCACAATCAGGGAAACATGCTTGAAAATCATCCCATGCCTGGACTTCCCAGATATTATCTAATACAATAAGATAACTGAATGTGTCTAGAAACCTCTGCAATATGTCTTCATGATAATCCAAGTTAACATAGTTAGGACGAAAATAACTTGTAATTTGTTTTAGAATCTGAAGCACCGACTCTCTCCTATTATATGTTTGTGAAACAGAACACCAAGCTCGAACATGAAAATGATCAATAATAGAACGACTATTGTATATCTTTCTAGCCAGAGCTGTTTTCCCTATTCCAGCCATTCCAACAATCGAGACAACGTCCAGGTCCATTCTTCCTCTTATCAAATACTGAGTTATAGTTTCTGCATGATCATCAAACCCCACTAGTTCTTCGTCTATTGATGGATAAGAAGGTTCAATGCAAGACTCTTCAGAATTCTCCATATAATTAGCTTGGCCTCTTTAACGATCTATATTAAGAAGAATATACTCTAATGATTAACAATGCCACATCTAAAGTCTTATGAATATGAGTAACAATTAAGTATATATATATGTTCCATTACTATAGTAAAACAAGACATGAAAATTGTGACAAAACAATCAAATTAGAAATAACAAAACAACAACCACCAGAGTAGAGTGTACGCAAATCTTACCACTACTTCATGGACATGGAGGTAGGTAGACTGTTTCCAAAAGATCACCCTCAGCTCAAGTGCATCAAATCTAAGTAAAGGAAAATGAATCTTACGAATACGAGTATATATATTCCATTACTATAGTAAATTAAGACATGAAAATTGTGACAAACAATCAAATTAGAAAAATAACAAAACAACAACATATCCAGTTAAACGCAGATCTTATCGAGGTAGAAAAATTGTTTTCGAAAAATCACAAGCTCAAGTGCATCAAATTTGAGTAAAGCAAAAGGAATCTCACCTTAGAGATCAATAATTGCTTGAAAGGATCTATGGCTTCTGTCTTACACAAAATTGAAAAAGAATGGTAGCAAAAAGATAGAACTAGAGTTGACTTTAAAAGTATATGATGAGATTAGATCAAACCCAAATTTATCATAGTTTAGACTTATATTGTAAAACTAGACATAAAAATTGTGACAAATAATTAAATGAGAAATAGCAAATATGGAAAAATAAAATAGAAAACTAACAAGGAATATATCTCACCTTAGAGTTGAAACAGAGAGATTAATAATTGCTCCAAAGTTATGTTAATTATTAGAGATTTTTTAATTGAAGGGCCCATTTAAGTCTTGATTTAAGAATATCTAGATTAAATTATTTCCATTTGTTCTAGAAACGCTCATTAGGTAGATAACTTAATCACATTGAATATATCTACTTATTAAGATTAAGATATTTGAATTTGAATGCACGCCTGAATATCAGAATGTTGTATTAAGATTGAGAGGTTGTAATTTGAATATTAAGATGATGCGTTAAGATTCAGACATCGGAATCTAAATATGCATCTGAATATTAAGTTGTTGCATTAACATCTGAATACTAAATAATTAAGAATATTTGTTTTCAAGTTCGGAATGATTTTATATTGTGTTTTAACTAATCCGGCCTCCAATGTTGGGCCTGTATGCCCCTAACAACTAAAAGCTAAATGGGCTTCAATTGGACTTTAAACAAACTAAGACTAGTCGCATTTTCTAGCTTTGGGCCAAATCCACTTCGAATCTCTTGAGGGGTATTTTTTTTTTTTTTTGTAAATGATAGATTGAATTGTTTTATTTAAACATGCTATAATTTTGTGTTTCATATCAAGATGGAAATATATTTAGTTGCAAAAAGGAGGGACAAAAAACTTTTCTTCTTGTGTGTTTCATACAAATTACAATGATATTCGTTGGCGCAATCAAAATTTTGACAAACACTTTTGGATGGTGTTATCCGTTGTATTGTATTGTTAGTTAAAATATAATATTTGTTTTGACTGTTACATAAATTTTATTGTATCGTATTGCTTAAATTTATCGTTATATAACGATGAAAAGTTTCATTTTATGTAACAACCGATTTGGTGAGATCGTATTGTTAACTTAATATTTTCTTCTCATTTTGTTTTCATTTATTATTTAATAATCATGTTTTATCTTTTACCCTACTTTTTGCATAGTAGTTCTACCCCGTACCCTACTTTTCTTGTAGGTTTATCATTCAAATTCTTGATGTGTCATAACCTTATGTAACAATGAACAACAATACAATTCATCCAAACATTGTATTCATTATGATAATAGCATACAATACAATACAATATAATACGACACATTATGAAACAATACTGAACAACCATCCAAAATAGGTGTAAGGGGCCAAAATATGAAGAAATAACTTTGGCCTTGTACATACAATGTAATTCTTCATCGAAGGAATGTACTTGACAATAATGAAATCACTTACCATCTTTAGTAGTTCTTGGGGATATAAAGTTGGAGTCTCTCATTTCCTTGAGTATTTTCTACCTCTTCTTTAATGCTCTGAGCTGATTCGCGAACTAACTCACTGCAATTGATCAGTTTAATCAATCGTAGTGTTGGAATATCCGCGAAGCTAGAAGGAATCTCCTCAAGTTGTTCACAATCTTTTATGACGAGTTTCTCAAGCATGGGAAATGATGTATCCGAGGACTTCCATTGATTCATATCGACTAGCTCTAGTTTCAAATATTTCAGGAATTTGAACTCTCGATTAGTAACATCCCATCGCGGATTGTTGTTGGGGAAATGTATAAAAAATAACTTGAGAGTCTCAAGTTTTTGCAATGCTGCAATACTTTTAACAACTTCTTCTGTCAATGAGATGCCAGCAAGTGATAAAAACCTCACATTCTTAGGGAAAACTGATTTGAACCATCCAATTGACGTTGAGAATCCAATGGGGAAACTTATTTCAAGAGATTGAAGGCGGTTATGAATTTCCGGTGTAGGAAACAGAGAATGATTAGTCATGCCATGAAAATTAACAACGGAGAGGCTGAGTTCTTCAAGATTCGGAAACCTCCACCAGAACTTACGATTCATATCAGCAAGAGATACCCGACATTTGCCAAAAGTCTTTAAGTTGTCTAACACATGTTGTTCTTGCTCATCGTCTTCCCATATAAAGGAAAATTCAGTAATATCAACATGTCTTAGCTTCTTCATTTTCCAAATGTC
>JAJOOO010029263.1:0-10720 GCA_029582685.1 Solanum piurae
TTGAGAGATCATCGACGGGAATGGGACTATGACCGAGAACAAGTCATCGTGGCGGTAACTCTACCTAGAAGACTGGAGATCCCAAGATCTAGGTTCAACGAGATCAAACAAAGTCATAGATAACGGTTCAACATTGTCAAAATTTATTTTATGGTCCATTCTCATGATGAGACAATGTTGAGTAACCAAGATAAAGGCATAAGGACTTTTTAATGGTTTCTAAGTTTGATACAGGGTATATCAAATAGTGTATCTACGGAATAACACAGTTAGAAACCACCTATGTAAGTGTGAAGTGTAAGTCGCTTCAAGGAGAATCCGGTAAGGCCAGTTCTCTAATCACTTATTAATCGAGATGTGTTCATGGCTGAAACGAACAAAACAATGAGAACCAAAAACAGTTCAAGGGTTGATTGTGTGACTTATGTTGTCTAGGTATACACCAAAGATCGACGGTTCAAAGTTATCAAATCTATCTATTGACCGAGTATATCTGATATATGTTCACTACGGAAAGTTTAAAGGGAAACCTACTTATCCAGATGCGACTAACCCTTACTTACGAGACACACAAGTTTTTCATGCATATGTTTTAACAATAGTCATTCCCCATTCATGTGGGGGATTGTTGGGTTTTAGCAAGGTGTGAATGGGAAATAAGAAGAGAAAATGGAAAAGTGGGGGAACCAATTTTGGAGGGAAAATGAAAAGTCATTGCAAATTGCAAATGAAAAGTCATTTCCATATTGGTAGAAGAAAGGAAAATTGTTGTCCTTATATTAGGAAACACTTCCTTTAGTTCTTAAAGGGTTAAGAAGAAGGTGCCCCTCGCACCGTCGTTGTCGTCGCTCGCTCGGCTCGGATTTTGATTTGGCAAATGATGTGATTGATAATATTTTTGGACAAAATTTATTTAATCAATCTCATTAATTGATTTCCTTTCTCTTATAAATTAATTTAGAATGTTAGTTAAATAACAGAATTAATTTCGCAACAAATTATTTAAAATTCGCGCGTAACGATAAATTCATTTGAAAGGATTTGTTCCTTCCAAAAAGTTGTTACTTTTTCCAAAAGACACAACGTTTTGGAAAAAATGGGTCTGAACAGACGCGTTCCTTGCTGCAAATGGCTATAAATAAGAGATCTTTTTCGTTTTTCAAACACTGGAAAAAAATTTCTCTCTGCATACATCTTCTTACTTAAACAAAATTGTCGATCGACTGAGTCTGTGTGTGCTCTCGTTACTGTTCTTACGTTCGCTGAAATTATTGAAGTTTGAGGTACCGCTACTTCTCTAATAGGTTAATCCGTTTTATCTTGGGAGGAATTAATCTGCAACCTCGGGTACTTGAGGGGATTAAATTTCTTAAGAAAACATAGTGGGTTCTGTGGACTCGAATTATTATTTATGTCTGTTTCAACTATTTTATGTTTCTGTTTTGCTAACCTTAATAGAGGAGATAACAAAAACGAGTCATTTATAAAACTTATTTTTTCCATTTTCATTAAAGTAGTTATTTTTCATAATTTTTTAATCTAACTTATTTTTCTATAGAAAGTGTTTATCAAAAGTTTTGTTCGATCAAACATAAAAAAAAAATAAGAAAATACTTTCTTTGTATTAAACAAACTCAAAGTGTTTGTTTAAAAATTTAAAATAAGAAGTTAATTATATGTCTCCCTTTGTCTCTAATTATTTGTCAACTTTTCCTTTTTTAGTTGTTCCTAATTACTTGTTCATTTTGATAAATCAAATTAAAAAAATTTACATAATATATCCTTAATTAATTACTTTGAAAAAAGTATAACTTTTTGAAAAGGTTAAATTTTTAATTTACCCATATTATAAATAATAGGGATAAAATAATAAAATCATTATGTTAATTATTGTTTTATTAATAGGTGTGTGGAGTAAGTCAAAAGAAAATTAAGAACTTCTCCATAGCAAACCAAAAGTAACTTGATTTAAACAAATAAAATAAAAAATACTTTGCCCAAGACAACAATTTTCCTGAATAAGTTGCAGAATAACTTTATTATTAAATTTAATAATAAAATAACAGGTCACGACAAAAAGAACACGGAAATTCATCAAATAATTAATTCCTTATGTCAGCAGCTTCTTCTTTTTATCCAAGAGTAATCATTATATTCTCTGCAAATTACAAAAGAATTAAACCATCGAGTATAAGATCATCCCTTTATACGTATAAACTATACTATATAATTTTTATATTTATATTTATACATTAAAAGTGACACATTCTAGATCTAGAATGAAGTGATTTAATTCATTATTACCTCAATATTATAATTATACGGCACCTAATCCATTTGTTAAATGAAATTTCTTTTAGTGCCTAAAGCACCACGACTAATGGATCGATAAGAGATTTTAGTCACCAAAAGGATAAATGACCCTATCTCTAATTTAATATAAATGAATTGTTGATCTAAAATAAATAATTTTTTCAAATTTTTTGAATGTATTAGGATATATATTTTTTCAGAATCAAACTCTTTTTAATGGGATTTTCAATTAGTTTTACATTTTGGAATAATGAAATTCTCACTTTCTAAGAAAAAATTGAAAAGAATCAAAGGCATAACATCACAAATTACTCTTTGATTAAAGAATATGTCACATTCCAATAATTCATTTATATATTAAATTAGAGAGAGTACCATTATTAGCTTTTATTTCTATGATGAAAAATGAATACTACGAAAATTGATTATGGCTTGAGTTGTTAGTCCAAAATGCTAGTATGACTTTACGACACACTATGCTCTTGTTTGACAATAACATGAGACTTGAAAATTTCAGTTTTTTAAAGTTAATATTTTTTAAAATTTAAAATTGTGTTTGAAAAAAAATTAAAGTTTTATGAGTAAAAATCCTAAAAACTGACTAGAGTCAATTTTTGAAAACTTGAAAATATTCTGCTCAAATTTCAAGGTCAGTCCTAAAATAATTTATGATCAAACGCTAACTAAACACTTTTGATTGTAATCAAATATCTTAACTTCAATATCCATTTTTTGTTTAATCAAAAGCATTTTATTTCGGGGCCATACTCCTATCAAATCGTAAAAATGGAAGTGATTAAAGTTTAAGTTCATTAGCCTTAAATCCTCTCAAACAAGATTAATGTTTTGAAGAAATTTAGCCCAATACAAGAGAAATAAGGAACACTCCTTGATGATAGTTGAACTGCACTTCACTCAACTCAAATAGCTTCTTTTTTTTAATGACCATGGTATCCGAGCTAACTTTCGCAGACCTTAACCTCCCACCAGTAACAAGTACCTGGTAATTCTATCCACCAAAGTTAGGACAAATGGAGGAATCACTTGGTGATTTTTGTCTCAACTGCAATTTTAAACTTGAAACCTCAGAGTTCTCAACTACCTCATAGACCACTTAGCCACAACTTGGGTGCCTCAACTCAAATAGCTTATTTAACACTTCATGTTTACACTTCACACCAAACTACTATAGTCAAGATTTATATCTTATACATACACTTGTAAAAATCAAATTGTTTTACATAGAGAGATATCCTAACAATGTCAAAGATTACCCGTCTAAGTCATTACTATGATAAGATAAAAGAGTAAAGTGGAAAAATTGCACCAAGAGTAGTGAAATTTTACCTAACGGCTAACCCACGCATTAGGCTGTGAGACAAAGAGGGAAGGTAAAATTTCACCAAAAGTGTTGATAAAATAGCTCAGTATGGAGTAAAGTTGCACCTCCATTCTACGCAACGCATCAGACTTTAAGCCAGCAGTAATAATTATATTCCCCTGCACCTACTAGAATTTCATGTCTAGATGTTGCTTTTGGGTCTTTCTCACTAGTGGACGATAAGAAAGTACTTAAAAAGTATCCAACATTATTTTCCCATACCTGAATGAATAAAGAAGAGAGCAAGCACGATGAACTTTCAACATCAAACAAACAGAAAATAAGGACTCACAATGTATTGAGAAGGTACATAAACAGAAGCTTTATTGTCATTATATCAGTAAACATACTACAAGCTAACAAGCGAAGAACACTTATGCAAAACACTTTGTTGAAAAATATCCAAGAACTGAACTGACAACACAATTACCAGTTCTCCTTTACTAGTCTCTTGATACTATGTAAGTTTGTATTAGTGGACATGGACTCATAGACCCTTACTATAAAATGCGAAGGGAGACCGCCGAGACAAACCAGTAGGCAGTTGGTCCGTAGTGTCAAATAAGGCCCCAAATACTAAAACACACGGGGGTTTTCAGCTCGAAACATATAAAAAGCAAACAACAATAGACAAAAAGGTTAGGAAATAGGTCAAAATTTTAGGTGTGGTCTTCAATCAGAGAAGTTAAACCAGTTATCTTCCTGGCACAATTGCTTGAATCCTTGGGTTTAATATCCAGTGGTTCACCTAGCTGCGCCATAGCGTTCTTTTCATCATCACAAGCAAATAGAGATGTACTTGCTCTCTTCGCGTTATTCTCTGCCAAAGGACAGGTCTTTCCTCCAAAAACATCACTTAGCTTCACTGTCATGTTCTTTTCATCATCACAAGCAAATAGAGGAGATGTACTCGCACTCTTGGGGTTATTCTCCACCAAAGGACTGCTCTTTCCTCCAAAAACCAGATTCAGCTCTAAAGTCTCTTCCTTTATGGCTTCTTGTTTGGTTTTACAAGCAGTGCCTGGTTCAGAAGCAGAGTTTGATGCTATTGGCATTAGAACTGGTGTCATACGGGTGTAGGTAGACAGCCATTTAGCTTTCACGTATTCAGCTTTACGCCATGGAGGACAAGGCATCCCTTTCTTCTTCAAGCTCAGCTTTGCAGCTTCTGTTAGCAAATGAACAATCTTCTGAAGGCGATCTGCTTTGCCTACAAAAATGTTAGGCAACACTTGGAGAAGACATTTGTATGACCTAGTCGACCTTGCTATTTCAAATTCTGATCTGAAATCGATGTCGATTATAAGTCTTTCTCCTTCAGTCACCACATCAATATATTCATAAGCTCCTGCATAAAAGATTCCGACTTTTGCTGAATTCTTAACCCCAAAATGAGCAAAAAAAACATATGACTCGTCTATAAATTAGAACAAAGAATAGAAGGCAACCAAAGCAAATAGCCTACGGCAAGCAGTAACTGATAGACTGATAAGTAGTTTTCAAAGGTAAGAGACATTTCAAAACTTAAAACAGAAAGTGAAGTATTCTGATTCTTCTCCTATGCAAAAGACCAAGTTTCTTATCACTAGGGTCCTAACCTCTAAATACTTGGGATCATCATATGAGTGATTTGTATGTATGAATTACTTACTGGTACCTATTATATGGAATCTTTTTGAATCACTTTGCTCCATTTCCATCATTTGTAATTTATTTGGCAACTCCTCAAAGAAAACAACTCAGGCTCTTCACCTTTACTGGTGTACAAATCAGCAACCTAAAGTAATTTATAAGTCTAACACTCTGATAAGGATGAAATTCGATTTTTCTAGTTTACCTATACATAACACAGCAATTAAGTGCAAAAACCCAGCATATGTGGTGGTGTTGAGATTGCGGATTTACCAGCAGGAGTTGAAGGAGTCTTCTCCCACCGAGACTCGCAGATTGAGGCATCATATTCCATAGCTAGAAGGCCATCAACAACCATCTTTCGAATGAAATTGGCCTTTCGCTTAACCATCCTGTTTTTCTCAATGATCTTTGTAATTTCCGCCAAGACGTTCCTTTCAAGGAGGGAAGGACAAGACACCAAACTCTGCACCAAAAAAAAAGAACTTTGTGATGACAGAACGAACTCTGCATGCTGATAAAAAATACTCATCCGACGGAAATTTACAGCATACATGGAAAAAAATTTAACAACATAGTAATTGAATTACAAAATTGTATGTAAAGATAGCTATTTGTTTGCTGCAAAGACAATTATTAGGTATATTCAGAACCGGAAAATGGAAACTAGATACTAAATCCGACTTAAAAGCAGACCATGGCCGGAGCACATGCAATACCTTGAGAATTTCACAAGCATCGCTACAGCAATTTTGATTCGATTCACCGAAGCAATTGACTGAATCCGTCTCCTCCTCTGAGCTCTCAGTTCCATTACAATTAAAGCAATTGCATCGGTTCCGACTGCACCTATGCTTATCCTCACCTTCCTCAATAAAAGTCTGCACCATTTTAGCCAAACAAATAGAAGTCGGCTCGAATTCTTCAGACCCATCCTTCTTATTCCCAATCAAATCCTCACCGGTAACCAGCTTCTCCGGCGCCGATGATCTCAAAAGCCCTGAAAATTGCCTCTCAAATAGCCGCTTGAACCGTGACTTGGGAACCGGCTTAAACGAGTCATATCGACTCGATTCTTCCACAGTAGTGAAGTCAACAGGTTGAATCTTCATAGGAAAAGGCATAGCCACAAATTCTTACACTAGAAATTCAAGTTTACAATCAGAAATCGATTTCAAATTACCTTTTTATACCGTCAAAAAACCATTATTTGGAGTAGAAAATTAGTATTGTAGCATGGAATAACTTGAAAACACTGCTAAGCCTAAAAGTCTTTTTTATCTTTTGCTTAAGGTACAACAAACACGAGACGACGACGACGGCTAAAACTCGCCGTATTGGCGACGGACACACGACATGACGTCATCAGACCGACAGTCCATAGTAACAAAACCGATTGCCGGAAAAATCATTTCTGGCGATACGACCGATGAAGATAAAACAAAAACCCTAGAGAGAGAAAGGTAATAAAGGTGTGGAGTATTAGTTCGGTGATCAGGAGAGAATTTTGGGTGCATTTTATTTTAAAAACAAAATCCAAAAAGAGGAAGAGGAAGAGGGGTAGCTGACTAGGACGGTTGTGCCACGTAGGCATATGAAATTTTTATCTGGTCCAACTAAAATACGTGGCGAAATGCATGTTTGCGGTTCAGTTGATGAGGAAAAGACACGTGTTTAGTAGGGATGACGCGGAAAAAGACAAAAATGTTGTAACTCGTGATGCTTTTTGAACAGAAGTAAAATCACGTTTGTGGTGTGAGCTACGGCATCCGTAAGCTTTTTCGGTTGTTTCTCTCTATTAAAATAAATCAAAATATTTCATTTTCTAATTTCTATAATTGTAAAGGCTAGTACTAGTCAATGTTGATGTACTTGGTTGGTAGTAAAAGTTAAAATAATTTTAGGTGCAGTGATAAAAAATAAGGGAAGTTGAATCGGCTCTTTCCTCTCACGATTTTGCTCGCCAAATAACAAAATACATACGTATATTAGTAATATATATATATATATATATATACAATTCGATTGATATACAAATATAATTCGCTTCTCTCTACTCTCTTCCTTCTCTCGCGCGCCTCTCTCATCCTTATCCCCAATTTCACTCGTTTCTCTCCTCCTTCTAACATGTAGCTATGAATCGTAATTAACAAACTATAGCTATAAAGTCTAATTAACGTATTTTTAGTGGCTATTTACAAAATTTCTCCATTATTCACCCCTCTCACTTCTCTCTTCTATATCTCACTTGCCTTTCGACTCCCACACCGATCTCGTTCTCATTTTGAAGTATATGAACTAAGGACAAGACAATTTTGAAAGTTACTTTGTCATTTTCTTAATATCTCTTTCGGCTTGGAGTGCCTAGAAAGGTGTAATCAATGTTAGATTATTGTGAAATTTTGGTTTTTTAGATACTTAATTACATTGTTAATATAAAATAACAGACATAGAGAAGATACGTAAATTAACATGTACTTTATTACTAAGGCAACTAATGCCTTTCATGAACCCTTTTGTTAAGGTTAATAATCTGAAGTTTTATCTTTTCCACAAAAAAAAATAAAAAAATATGATGCAGTCAATAAGTTGATGATGATATCCAAATGATTTATATTTATCTTTTTTTTTTGTTCATAAACTGAAATTAATTAGGGGTACTAGTTAAATATACAAATTTTATGTACTTATTGTGTATATTATATACAACTGTACAAAAAGTATATTCATACTCAATATATAAAATATTATTCCCTTGAGCTGTCCAAAAATGCACAAAACCCATTATGTCATGACTTTATTAGAGTATTAGTTTCCACTTTTTTTTTTCATAATATAAACATCATGAAGCATACAAGTAATATTTCTAGTGGATAAAAAGGGTGTGATTTGAATAGTAAGCATTCCTCACTTCTAATGGTAAGATTGTGCCTTCGAGTTATCAAGGGAGAAAAAATGTGGGAACTCCTCGTGGAGAAGTAAAAAAAAGTCCTAACAGTTTAAATTAATTAATTTTCAACAAGATATTGTCATCGAAAGACAAATTTATGCACAAATAAAATATTGTACTAATCATAGCAAATTTTATAGGGATAATTGTACAAAATGACAAATTTATAATCTAAAATAAATGGAGTAGCTACTGTTTGATTTAATTGCACCCCGTAGAAAACGTTTGCTAGTCGCCTCTCTCCCTCCAAATTCTCGCTTGCCACTCTCCCTTTCTCGCTCGCTCCCTATGTGCTCGCCTCTCTCACTTTATACAACAAAATTATATAAATTGTGTTTCTATTTGTATAAAGTGAGAGAAAATTGTATATACACATGCAAATACATTTATATTCGTCTTATACACTTATAATTATACAATAAAAATATTCCTCTGCCCAATTCTATTTTGCCTTTCTCTCTTTCTCGTTTTATACAAACACAGATTATACAATATAATGTAAAATTTATGTTTGTATAATGTATAATTTATGTTTGTATAAAGCGAAAGAAAATTATATATACACATGCAAATACATATATATTCGTCTCATACACTTATAATTATACAATACAAATATTCCCTTGCCCAGTTCTCTTTTGCCTTTCTCTCTTTCTCGTTTTATACAAACACAGATTATACAAATATAATGTATAATTTATGTTTGTATAATGTATAATTTATGTTTGTATAAAGCAAAAGAGAGAGCGATTTTTGATATACAAATATTTTTGTCAACGATTTATACAAACGAGAGGCTAACAACAATTTATACAAATGGCCTGCCAGCGAAATTACACAAATCTGAAAAGGCACCAACGAATTATACAATTGCTTCTTTTTGTTTATATGTATAGCGAAATAGACATAACTTTCAATTATATATGTATAGCGAATTATACATCTATAAAGCGCAATTATACAAATTTTACTATAGCATACAAAAATGATTTTTTTTGTTTGATATATGTGAAAGTTGCTCGATTTTATATTGGGAAAGATTCTCTTTGTGGACTAAGTCTAAAGACATCAAAGAGCTCTATGATTTTTTGGGTGACAGTTAATAAAAAAACTATTCCCTTTTATATAAAATAAAGTTATCTAAATGAAGATTAAAGGTTTATGTAACTCATAAATTTAGTTACCCCATAATTAGTGTGACAATGAAATGGTTCGGTCGGTTATTTTTTAAAAATTATATCATTTTAATTTTTTGAATATTTTATAATATATAATCAAAATTAGATTTTTTAAAATCATTTCAATCATATCGGTTTTTCTTCGGTACTAGTACGGTTCGGTTAATTTTCGTTTATTACTTTTAAAATATCACCTCAAAATATACTACTATTAAAATATATCTTTCGCAAATATGTTCTTGAAGAAACACTTTAATTCTTCACCAAGAAGACAAAAATGTAAAACTTTATTGTCGTATTGTTTGATCTTAAATATTTAATAGGAGTGTTTGCATATATGGGTTTTGTTATATTGTTTGATAGAGTATCTATCACACTATCTTTAAATTTTAAACCTAATTAAGTAAAGGTTAATTAAAGAGCAAAAACCCAAAGTCGTCTAGTCACTAGAGACCTGGGACCTAGATTATATTTATATTATAAAACATATTTATATATTAAATTTAACATATTATTAATATACAAAATATAATTACATACATATAAGGTTATTCGGTTCGGTTAAAAATATTTTCAATTTTTTTTATAAATTAAAATAATCATCCCAATTGTTCGGGACGGTTATACACTTAAATAAAAGTTTACGATGTAGACATTGGAATTTTGTGGGACTCTACAAGACGTGTTCAATTCGAGTTGGGACTCTACAAGGTGTGTTCAATTCCAATTAGGATTCTTAGAGGCTACTCATGTTGCCAATCTGTGTTTAAAACAGAATTACTGATGTTAATACACTTTGCAGAAACATGAAGTAACCAAAGTTTAACAGACCAGTAAGAATCGATGAACATAAATTAATTAAGAAACTAAAATCTAGAAAAACGTACCACAATCTGGAAAAACAGAATCAGAAAAAGATCAAGCCCACTGAATGCACAGTGTCCCCTTAAGGAAATTATTCCCCTCTAGTATCCGAGGTTTGATTTGGAATATGTCCTCCCAGGATAGAATGATCTCAATCACCAGCATATTGATACCCAAAACTCTGGTGTTAGCGAACCACTCAACAACAGTGAAGTACACGAAGAAACGTTGTGCAGAAGAAGAAGAAGAAAATCAGAAAAATTTGTAAGGAAAGATTCTGAAGAATGAATGTATTTATAGGCAAGAGGAACTGGTTCCGAAAGGTTGCAATCCTTTCAGAATCCACACGACCATTCATGAAAGTTTGCAACCTTTCAAACGGTCATGGTTGTTTCTGAAAGT
>JAJOOO010029264.1:0-12468 GCA_029582685.1 Solanum piurae
TTTTCAGTCTTTTAGTTTCAGTTTTGCTAGATCTAGTTGGGGCATGTCCCAACATTTCTAGTCAGTTGGAGGCTATTTTCAGACATAGTTAGATTCAGCTTAGTTGTGAGTTAATAACTTCTTTGTATTAAACTCATCCGTTTTTCTTATATCTCAGTTATAGTATATGGGTATTCCCCATCTTTTCATTTTATTTATGATTTAGCTTCCGCATCAGTTTATTATCTTTAGTATGCTCATGATCATTCCAGCAGGGTTAGCTTGGGATCATTTGTGGTCCTAGGTCCCGTGTCCGCGTCTCGGGGGTAGTCTCAGGGCGTGACAATGTCAAAGGAACAGGTCCAACGAAGCTGACTGACGAGTTTACAACACAGTTGTAGAATTAGAGTCGCACTAGGATTAGACTTCTTATATCTATTAGGATTATATTTACGATTAGGATTAGATTATGACTAGAACTATATTATGACTAGGATTAGATTATTTATAATTATGATAGTAGTAATAGGTATTGTAGTAGGACTCTAAGTATAGTTAACTTAGGACTCTACAATTTTCTCCCTATGTAAGGAGTTTGTAACTCAACATTATTTTCATCAATACAATCATTGATTTCTCTAATCCTAGACGTAAGATTTCTACATAAAAAAGGGACAATACACACATAACATACCTTCTCAATTTGTACCAAAGATTGAATTATCATATGTACATGTAAGAAGTATATATGTCGTCTCCATACTACATTCACTTGACATAGTGTGTTATTCTCCTTTTTATGAACAAAAAATTACAATAGTTTGGTCATGGTTATTTTTCACACTTCTTATCATATTTTAATTTTTTTATCCTTTTTTTTCTTGTACTTCATTATTATTTTCCCCTAACATTATACTATTCTGTATTCTTTGCCTTAATTCTTGTCTTTCCCTTTCGTTTATGTTCCCTCCCTTTTATTTTTATTGTTTTCTTTCTTACTTCCACATTTTCATTCATAAAAAGAAAATAAATAAAAGGATTATATATCTACAAACACAGAATAATTAAAAAGTGAGTTTACTTTCACTTTCGATTGTAATTTATAAATATGTAAAATATGTTTTAAAGAAGTTAAAAATATTCTCTTTGAATTCATGAAATGACAAAAATAATTAGATAATTTAACCTTCGTATTCCGAATAGTGATTCATAAGTAAACATGCATACACATTTCAAGATAGTGAATACATGTGAAAATGCTTTCTTGTCAAAATTTCAAAAAATTAATATGAAATGTTGATTTAAGGAAATAGAAGCAACATACTTTTTTTATTAAACTTACTGATCAAAGAGAGCATGGAAAAATAATTCTTGAGTGGCTTGACTCCCTCCTTGCATTCACTGTTTCACAAGTTATGCTAATCAAATAATCCATGAACATCCCCATATATATAATTGTTAACAATTACATTGAAGTTGGCAATAATAATGTGAAATAAGTGTATCAAGATAACTCTTCAGTTTTGAAATGCTTGGACTTCCGCTAACAACTTACTCAAGCTATTTCATCCATCTTAATGACTTTCTATCTTCCATTATATCTTTATTACAGAATATAATGCACATTTAAGTACATTAAAACTTCTCCCATTTATATGTAGTTTAGTATTTAGTATTTAGTTATTAGAATTTTTTACTTTTTTTGTACATAAAAAAAAATATTTAAATGAAGAACAAAATGGTAATCCAACTTTGAGGTTAGGAGCTTCCCACTTATAATAATATATGATATGATGATGATGATTAATCCATTTGTCCCAATTTATGTGACACTTTCCATTTTTTTAGAGTCAAACAGTTTAAGTTTGACGGGAAATTTGCACATGGAATCTTCATTTTTTTAAATAAAATTTATATATATATTTGTAAACTATGTAAAAAGTACTATATGTCACAATAATTGACAATTCAAAATAATTAAAAGATATATGAAAAAATTTCGATCAAAGATGCACTTGTATATATCTTGAAATTCAAAAAGTGTCATATACATTGGGACGGATGGAGTATATATTATCTGCATGTTTTAATATTACAAGTAAGTCTTCTTGAATTGTTTCTAGAAGAGATGATTTACGTAAATCAACCCGAAATTTTTTTGGTTCAAGGAAGTAAAGGTTGATAGAAAATAACAAAAAGAACGATGAAGAAAGCAAATTGAAATAACCAACAGAAGAAAAATTATTACTGCTCAACTCTCTTATCTTAAATAGCAATAAGGATAAGTCAATATATAGAATTTTACAGAGAATTTTCTGCTACGCATAAAACCAACAAACCCAAAACTACTTAGGACTCCTAACATACGCTACTAACTCACTAAAAATCTGTCCACTTGCTAATAATTAGGAGTTGAACATTTCAAAATAAAAAGGCCAATAAACATTAAATAAATGATTCTTAAACAAAAGGACACTTCCAACAATTCCTCCCTTAAATTGATAAGTCACAGACATCAATTTAATTATCTTCACAAGAGACAACATTATTTAAAGTACAAACTCCCAGTAGCTTTCTCAGCCTCACGACTGCTGCATGATTGAGAAGCTTGGTCAAAATATAAACAGCTTGGTCTTAGCTTTGGCAGTAGACAACACCAATGGTCTTGTACCTTGTGAGATCTCTCAGGAAATGAAATTTCACATCAATGTGTTTCTCCTCCCGTGCAAAACTGGATTTTTGGAAAGCTTAATCGCTGAACCATTATCACAGTAAATTAGAGTTGGCTTTTGCGGAAGAAGACATTGTTCAGCTAGAATATTCTTTAACCACATTGCTTGAGTGGCGCACACAGTTGTTGCAACAAATTATGCTTCTGTAGTTGACAACGTAACAATTGATTGCTTCTTGGAACACCATGAAATAGCACCTGATCCAAACATAAAAACATAACCAGACGTGCTTTTCCTATCATCTTTATCTTCAGCAAAGTCACAATCTGTGGAGCCAATTAAATCTGATTTTCCTCCTTTTCTGTAAAAAATGTCAAAATCATACATACCTTGTAAATACCTAAGAATTCTTTTAGCAGCCAGCAAGTGAGTCTCTCTTAGATTTTCCATGTACCTGCTTATTAGACTTAGAGAGTACATTATATCAGGTCTAGTGGCTGTCAAATACATCAGACTTCCCACAATCTACTTGTAGAAAGTGTTGCCGATCCTAGTTCCTGTAGGATTTTTTTCAAGCTTCAACCCCCTCTCTGCTGGTGTGGTGACAGAATTGCAATTTGTCATTCGAAATCTCCTTAAAATTTCCTGGACATATTTCTTTTGTGAAATAAAATTTCCACCAGAGGACTGCTTCACTTCAATTCACAGAAAGTAGTATCAGGCCAAGATCCGACATATCAAACTCGGTCATCATCAATTGTTTAAAATTATCAAGAAATACATAATCATTCCAGTATAGATTAAATCATCTACATATAAGCAAACAATGACAAGATTTTTATCTTCAGTTTTAGTATAAAGTGTATGCTCACAAGGATAATTTTTAAAACTTGCCTTATTAAAATAAGCATCAATGCAACTATACCAAGCTCTTGGAGCTTGTTTTAGCCCATCTATTACTTTTCTCAATCTGCAAACTTTATGTTCGCTACCATAATTAATGTAACTAGGGGGTTGATCAACATATACCTGCTCATGCAATTCTCCATGTAAGAAGGTTGATATCACGTCCAATTGATACATTGGCCAGTTGTTTTGGGCTGCCAGTGCCACCACCAACATGATGGTGTCAAGTCTAACTACTGGAGCAAACACATCTTTGTAATCCACACCATACTCTTGCTTATATCCTTTGGCCACCAAGCACGTGTTGTACTTGTCAACATCACCATTCTCATTGAGTTTTTTTTTATAAACCCATTTAACACCAATTGTTCTTTGCCCTTTTTGAAGATTATTAAGCTCCCAAGTGTCATTTTTTTCAAATGCCGAAATTTCAGCATCCATTGCCTCCTTCCATTTTGTTTCTTGGACAACACTTTCAAAATTTATTGGGTCACAATCTGCAAAGAATGCAAAATGAGCACTCGTCTCATCATTGATATTAACACCAATTACTTGGTATTCTTGCATCAATGTAGGTCTTTTTCGGACACGAGGAACAACTTTCTCTGTTTCGATTTGTTCTTCTGTAGGTGGAAAATGTCACGACCCGAGCCTACACCCTGGACATGGCCGGCACTCGAGAACCATTGTTGGTTCCCAAGCGAACCCTCATCCTGGCTGACTACAAGAGGAAGACTAACTCAAGCATACATAAGCTTAAAACTGAATTAAATTCATTGAACTACAATAGTGATTTTTAAGAAAGTCTGAACAATACTCAAGAGAAAGTAAATACCGCAAACTCTTCAACTTTGTCTATCTATGAAGTCTCTACTATTACAGAAGGATATCGGGAGAATGCCCATGACATCTCAAAACTACTAACTGTGAGATAAAGGTGAAGTCCTTCGAAATATAAGAAGGCTTACCAAAGTTGACTAGAATATCACATGACCTCAACGAAACGTCTGTTGATGATCCTCAATACCTGTATCTGCATCATGAAATGAAGCATGCCAAATGGCTCAGTATGTGGAATGTACAAACATGTGATTGAACTTGATAAAAAGGAAACATACTTACCTCTTCTCGACTCACTTAACTCAACTCAACTCAAGAATAAGATACTCAACTCAAGGAAACATAGTTCAACTCAACAAAGAGAAAATAGGACTGAACTCAATAATAAGATACTCGACTTTGAAAACTCAACTCTGGATACTCATCTCAATATAAAGCAACAAAAAGATATGCAATATATGGAAAGCTTTTAAAACAGTAGAAAACAACTCAATGTATTGAAAAATACAATAGTAACTTAGTTTGTATACAAGGATACAAGATAAACTCTGCTTGTATATGAAAATACATAGTAAACTCTATGTATATAAAAATACAAAATATCTATGTGGGACTTTCTCTAACCGACAACCATGACTATGAGCTATGTGATAATACAGCGTCTTGCCCACACTGCCAGAACTGCCCTATACTTTGTCAGGGTATAAGACCTACTACTAAGTGGATTCACTAATCTATGCTAAAACCATTAAGGAATCGTCTTAAAAGTATTACCCTTTCTACCCACATTGTCTAAATGGTTTATGGTGGCTGTGAGGTATCTAAACTCTCCCCCATATCGATGCTCAATACTACTCCCAAAATATACTAGCTCATATGTTTAAAAACATAACTTTTTCTGTGGTTTGATATCATTCCTCAAAAATCTTTCTCTTAAAAGATATGGTACTCAAACTGCTCAAAACTCTTTTGGAAACCTCAATTTCCTCTCATCTTAAATGTCAAAATATTTACTCTTGGGAATACTTAGAGTTCCCATATATCATTTTAAAGAAAATGAACTCAATTGTGCTCTTCCTCAAAAACATTTCAAAATCATATTATAATATGATCATTGATGACTCGAGAAGTCATACTGCATAAACATTGATGGTATATCTAGATACCATACTGCTCAAACATTGATGGCATGCTTAATTGTCATACTAATCATGTTTTAGAAAACTCTTTTCTCAAAACTCATCGCCACTTTCTCAAAACCCAGTTTAAGAACTCAAGTGTTGGATTTAAAAAGCTTTTTAAAATTTATAACTCAAATCATAGGGTTCATGTGGAATTGTGAACATGAACTACTCAACTTAAGGATCTTAATAGAAATAAAGAACCTCAGTACTCAGAACTCGAGACTCAATCATACTACTCATCTCTAGACTGCTCGACTCATAGTGTTCATGCGGAATTATGGGCATGAACAACTCAACTCAAGGGCTTCATGGGTAACATGTAGTAGTCCCATCAGTAGGAATATAATCTCAAAAGTATTAGGAACTCAATACTCAAGACTTACAACTTGAAGATACTACTCCTCTCAAAGATACTCAAATTATAGAGTTCATGTGGAATTTATGGGCATGAACGACTCGAATCAAGGGTCTACATAACAATATAGAACTAATGTATATGACTCTTCTCATTTTTATACTTACTTCCTCAAAAGTCAGTTTAAAACTCAAGTGTTGGCTTTGAAAAACTTCTCTAGATTTATAACTAAAAATAGGGTTCATGCTGAATTATAGACATGAACAAATCAACTCAAGGATCTAAATAAAAATATAGATACTCAATAATTAGGAATATAATTTTTAAAAGAACCATGAACTCAAGAACTCAAATCAACTTATCTCAAGAATACTCAAATCTAGGGGTAGAATCCCAGATTTTTCTTTTACTAATTTGAAAGTAGATGTAGGGCGTGAGGACGAACTAGTCCAACACTATGATAGCCTTACATACTTGGAAGAACACAGTTCTTGAAGAATCTTGAAGAAGAACTTGATTAGAACCTTTGAAACCCTTGCTTGAAGGTAAACGATCAAGAAAACCTTTCTTGAGATTCTTGAATTAGTTTTTTGAAATCTCAATGGCCAAAAATTATGATTTTCATTAGTGATTCATAGTTGTATGGACGAATTTCAGTTGAAAAGAATGGAATTCTTGGAGAAAGACTTACCTTGAAGAAGAATCTTGAAAAAGATTGAAAGAATCTTGAATGGAGTCTTCTACTTTGATTTTTCCTAAGGGTTTTGCCCTAGGGTTTGAGAGAGAAGAGAATGGTCGATTAAAAGATGAAAATCTGATTGTTTTGAGAATTTTATTAGTCAATAAATTTGTTTAGGGTTTTCTTGGAGGTAAAAAGACAAAAACAACGCTTTTTAATGTTTTCTCGTCGGCTAATTTGTAATAGCACTGTATCAAGTTACTAAAATATTATACTCAGAAATTGGATTGATGCAAAATTGGTGGTGTTGGAAAGTAGATTCAAATACCTTTGATTTGAAAGGTTATGGGCCACGTAACTCTTTATATTCTAAGAGATATGGTCGTTTGAAGTTGACCCAAGTAGAATCTTACATCAGAACTTAATCGATAAGGAAACTTCAAGAACACTTATCAAGAACACTTATGAAGAACTCATCAAGAAATTAAATTGCTCAATATTTATGGATAGATTCGCAAAAGAAACTCATGATTTGCGTGTGGGTGAACAAACCCAACACTATGGAAGCTTACATACCTCAAAGAACTAGGTTCTTGGCGACATCTTGAATTTCTTGAACGAACGCTTGAAACATTGAACTTTTTCTCCTCTTGAATCTTCTCTCTAAACCCTAAATGCTTTTGGGGATGAATGAAACTAATTCTAATCAGTTTAGACTCCTAAAACCTTACTAAAAACATTTAAATTCGATTGGGTAAGGAAAACACAAAAATACCCCTCATATTTTTGGGTAACATTCCTTATTTGGACAGCCCAACTTCAAACGGACATATCTCCCCACACGAGCTCTAAAATTAGCAAACTCGGTTGCGTTGGAAAGAGGATTCCAAGACCTTTCATTTGATATCTTGAATGGGTTTCCTAACTCATCTTGTGCTAAAAGTTATGGTCATTTGAACATAAAAAAACTAAGGAATGACTTGAATGAATTCTCTTGAATTCTTTTGGGAACTCAAGGTGCTATATCTAGTGACCTTAACACTTCAGAAAAAATTAAATTCCTTTGTAAAAACTTACTCACTATGAAGAATTGTTCAAGTTTTACCTCAAAAAAAATTCCGGGGTGTTACACCAAACTTCAACAGTTGGAGCAACAATTGCTGAAATTTCAGACCTTGGAACTACATCATCATATTCATCATAGCATAGAACTTGACTAGACAACTCTTCATCTCAATTCCAAGTATTATCTTCATCAAAAACAACATATCTGCTAGTCACTATCCGTTTTGTCAAAGGATTAAATAACTTGTATACCTTGGATGTCTCGCTAAGACCAAGAAAGACACACTTAATGCCTTTGTCATCGAGTTTCTTTCTCTTTACATCTGGGATAAGTGCATAGGAAATGCAACCAAAAAATTTGAAGTGATCTATAGTCGGTCTCCTTCCACTCCAAGCCTGCTCTGGTGTCACATCTGAAAGAGCAAAAATAGGACTTATATTCAAGATGTGGATGCTCCAATTTACTGTTTCCAACCAAAATGCCTTCAGAACTCTTCCTTGATCCAGCAAGTTTCGAACCATGTCAAGAATGGTTCTATTCTTTCTCTCTGATACACCATTTTGTTGAGGTGTATATGCTGTTGTGAGCTCTTTTCGAATGCCACAAGTCTCACAAAATTCTTCAAATGCTTTAGAGAAATATTCACCTCAACGATCTGTTCGGAGACTTTTAATGGTCTTCCATGTCTCATTCTCTACATGAGCTTTGAAATTTTTAAATACATTAAAAGCATCTGACAGCAAAAAATATACCGAAGTCTTTCAAGGATAATCATCAAAAAAGGTAATAAAATACCTTTTTCCTCTGTTAGAGATTGGTGTTATTGGCCCACAAATGTCTAAGTGAACCAACTCAAACATATCTTTTGCTCGCCATGACTTGCCTTTAGGAAATTGAGACCGGTGTTGTTTGCCAACAACACATTCTTCACAGACTTCAAAAGGAACAACAATTTTAGGAAGGCCCATCACCATATTCTTCTTCTAAAGGATCTTCAAACCACCAAAATTTAGATGACCATATCAAAAATTCCACAACCATGAAGGGTCTTTCACTTCCGCCGTAAAACAAGATTGAACATTTTCAATCTTCAAAGGGAACAACCTGTTATGAATCAGTTTCACAATAGATAACTCCTCTGGTAGGATCAGAAATCTCACAAGAATCGTTCCTAAGGGTGATGACATATCCTTTTTCTAAAATTGACCAGCACTCAATAAATTATTTTTCAAAGCAGGAACATAAAACTCATTAGATTTGGTTTCCACACACCTATTCTTGGTTCTAAAATTGATATTACCCTTCCCCATTACATTCACAGTGGAGAGATCACCAAAATCAACCATTGAATGGAAACTTTCATTTAAATTAGAGAAAGAAGACTTACTTCCAGTCATGTGGTTACTGCAGCTAATATCCACATACCAAACAGCTTGCACCTCAGGCCCATTTTCATCGTGGACTTCCATTAACAAGGTTTCTCCTTCGTTGTTCTTAGCAAAATTTGACTTTTCATCTTTCTCACTAGGCAACCTAGTGCAACATTCAGAATGATAATGGCCAAATTTATAGCAGCGATAAAATTCTACCTTAGATTTGTCAAAATCTTTTCTTATGCCTTTGCCATAGTCATCATTATTGACTCTAAAATTCTTGATGCAGCCTTTGTTGCCACCATCCCTGTTCCCTTGATCTCCTCTCTCTCTTCCTCTACCTCTACCCCTTCATATAGAATGGGAAGAAATAAAAGTAAAAGCCTTCAAGGCCTCCTCCTCAAAAGTTGAACTTCAACTCATCTTTTTCTCATGCACCAACAAAGAGCTTTGCAATTCGTCAAGTGACAAAGCATCTATGTCTTTTGATTCCTCAATCGAGCATACAACATAATCATATTTGGTGACAGGGAACATAGTATCTTTTCAACAATTGTGAGATCGTTAATTTTCTTGCCATGAAATCGCATCTTGTTGCTTATGTCCATGGTTCTAGCACAATAGCTAGTGACAGTTTCACCCGCCTTCATCTGCAAAGTTTCGAAGTCCCTCCTCCAGGCTTGAAGTTGTGCTCGCTTCACTCTTGTAGTAACTTGATACTTCTTTTCATGGAGTCCCACATATATTTGGAAGTTTCTTTGCAAAGAATAGTTTCCAAGAATAGCCTGTAAGAGGTAATTTTTGGCCTTCAAATCTTTTAACTTTCTTCCTTCAAACTCCAACTTTTGAGCATTCGTCAAAGCTTCGACTTCCACTGGAGCACCGATTCCATCATCGACAATTGGCCAATACTCCTTTGACCATAAAAAGTTTTTCATCAGCATACTCCAATCGTCATAGTGACCATCAAAACGAGGAATGACTGCTTGCAAAAAGTTGCTCTCTTAAGCCATAGATGAATAATGAATTTATGGGTAATCTCTCTGTCACATGTTTTTTTTAATTATTAAACCTAGCTCTGATATCACTGATAGAAAATAACAAAAAGAACGATGAAGAAAGCAGACTGAAATAAGCAACAGAAGAAATATTATTACTGCACAACTCTCTAATATTCAATAGAAATAAGGATAAGTCAATACATAGACTTTTACATAGAGTTTTCTGTTACGCATAAAACTCACAAACCCAAGACTACTAGGACTCCTAACATACGCTACTAACTCACTAAAAATTTGTCCACTTCCTAATAATTAGGAGTTGAACATTTCAACAAAATAAAAAGTCCAATAAACACTAAATAAATGATTCCTAAACCAAAGGACACTTCCAACAAAGGCAAGGTGTATAAGATTCAAAAAAAATTATATGGATTGAAGCACGCTCAAAGTGAAGTGAAGACACTCCTTAATTGTTTCTTTGTATATTGATATTTGCAGACAGTGATGAGAAAATAATTATCTTCCTATTTCTATCCCTTAAGTCTAGACAACAAACAAAAGCTTATAAACAATCAACAATTGTGTTTTGTGCAACACATGGCAGTTTGGTCAAACAGAGAAGAAAAATAAAACAAAAGAAGATGGAAGAAACAGTTATTTCCTCATTGGAAAATGGTATATGTTGAGTTAAGAATCCATTTAAGCAAGAACTAAGGGTGTATTCGTTATAGGGGAAAAACATTTCTCAGTTTTCCCGTATATTGCTGGTCAACTGTGTGGGGATAGACATGTTGACGCTTGTCACTCAATAACAACGACGTCTCGATGTCAAACCAGTTTGGGAATAGTTTGGTTGATGGTTTACTTAAAATATTGACTCCTATTTTATTTTCCGGTGAACTTAAATAAAAATAAATAAAACCTCAAAAGAGATAAGTACATGCAAGGGGCTAGACTTTATCTTACCAATCCTAATAAAGTGACGAACCTCTACAAATAAACAAGCATTCAGTACTCATTGACGTTGTTATGTTGGCTCTTAAAAATAATTATTCTTTCTATTATGAGTTAGCTGATTTTTCATTTTGTTTTGTGGAATACAACCCAAGTAGTGTCAACTATCAAGGAAAAATGGAAAGATTCTATTTTTCTTTGTGCTACTTTTTTTCCTCCTTTTAATCTGTTTTGACATTACTCTTTTTGCTACTTATTTTCCTCCTCCATATTAATCTGATTTCACATTTTGGAAATTAGAGTCTATCCTTTTCAACTTATTTGTTTTGGTGGCATTCCTTATGTACTTGGCCACTTGCGTTGCTTGTGAATGATTGATATTCAAAGCAATCAGCTTAATGGAAGTATATCAACAAGTCTATTTCAACACCGACAAGTTCAAGTTATTTCATTGGATTTTAATAAACTCCATGGTGAAATGTGGAAAGAGCCATGGTGTGTACCCGAACTGAGAGTCTTGGTTCTTACCAGCAATAGCCTCACGAGTATGATCCCTCCTTCTGTTGGAAATGCCACAAACATGATCAACTTCAGTTTGTTTGGAAATAGAGTTAGCGGCAACATTCCAAAGGAGATTGGTAATCTGAGCCAACTAGTAGACTTGTCCTTGAGTGATAATCAACCGACAGGTTCCATTCCCACGAAACTGTTTAATATCTTGTCGCTACTTGCCTTACATCTCCGAAACAATAGCCTATCTGGTCCTCTCTTGCTAGATAAAGGAAATATCTAGAGGTATTACGTACATCTCACAACCAAATTTCTGGTTGCATTCCTTCCAACTTTTTCAGGTACTCACAAAGCTCAAAATGTTGTCTTTATCTTTCAACAACATAACTGGAGAGATACCTAGAAATAATGGTTGTCTAGCCAAGCTTGAGGTGTTGTATATTGGACGTAATGCAATAAGTGGGACCATTCCTTCTTCTTTGGGCAATATTTCCACTCTGGAAAATCTTGATTGTTCTCACTCTCGCATAGTGGGGAAAATTCCTCATGAATTAGCACTACTAAAAAATTGTCAAAAAACGACGACCAAAAGCGACGGACTGCGTCTCTTTTTTGGTCAAAATTGACGGAAAAGCGACGCAGTCACTTCCGTCGCTTTTTAAAAAGCGATGGACTGCGTCGCTAAAAAGCGACGGACAACGTCGTTTTTCAAAAAGCGACGGACTGCGTCGGAAGAAAGCGACGGACTGCGTCGTTTTTAGAGATGGACTCCGTTTCTTTTAGCGACGGACTGAGTTGCTTTTCGACTATTTTTTTTTTGAATTTTTTTAAAAAAAGCGACGGAGTCCGTCGCTTTATTTTAATTTTAATTTTTTTAAAATTTCTAAAGGGCGACGCTGTCCGTCGCTTTTCTGGAAATTTATTTTTTGAAAATCCTAGAAAAGCGACG
>JAJOOO010029265.1:0-15657 GCA_029582685.1 Solanum piurae
AAATATTTTTTTCTTCTTAATCTCATTTTATCAATTAAAATAGAATAACTTCATGTACCCTTTCGACAAATAATATATGTCATATATATAAGATCATAATATATCCATCATGAATTTATATTTATATAAAGATAAAAATAATGATAATAAAATAAGATTTATTTTCATTTTTTATTTTTTTTCTGAATTGAAGTAAGATAAATATTTGCTATTTTTTTTAAAAAAAAATTATTAGAAAAAGAATGTATTAAAAAGAAATTAATAATATATTAATTTGGAAATGAGCATTTTGACCCATTAAATAACAATAAGGGCATTTTGGACTAAATATTGACGGTAAAAGCATTTTTGGACCAAAATACAAACAGAGGGCATTTTTGAACCAAAGTATTGACGGTAAGGGCATTTTTGAGTCAAACTATAAACGGAGGATATTTTTGTTCCTTTCACATAGTTTAAGGGCATTTTTGACCCTTTTTCCTTTTAAGATTACACATCCAACCATAATTTATGTATATTTTAGATGACATGATTGTGTGATGTAAACATTACTAGTGTAATATTAGTGAATAAAAACTCAAATAACAATATGGCTAATTAATGAATAACATTTGTTCAACAGAATGAACAGTTGAAAACTGTATGAGATACTGTTTGAAAGGTCTCTGACATAGAGATTTATTGTCCTTTGTACAACCAAAAATGATGGAAATTCTTTGAATCCTACTTGTATCAAGTCTTGCAGATCATCATATATTTATACATTGTAACCTTTTTCTTATAAAAAGCCTAATATATAGCTACACTGTTTTGTTTTTTTCTGGACTTCCAAGTTTCATAATGAAGGTTGTTCTGAAACATCCAGCTTGTCCACATCCTTTTCTGTTTTCAAAATCTACTCTCCCCACTCAACAATTCTATAAACTACATCAAAATTAATAGTAGCTAGCTAGCATTAAATGCATCATAAAAAAAAGTGGACCCCACAACTACCAATTATGACTTGTGAGTAAAAAAATTATGGGTTCAACCTCTTCAAATTTACAACATTAGATTCATAGCATTTTCACTCTTATGAGTTCAACATTTAATTCATGTTGAAATTTATAACAACATACAACAACAACAACCACCTAGCTAGTGAATTTTCAATATTGGAGTTCTGAAGGGTAGAATATATACGATCTTATTATTTTTTCCGTTCACTTTTACTTGTCATTTATTCATAAAATAAATTTTTATTTTACTAGTCACTTTTGACATATTAAAAAAAAACAATATTTTTTTTCCATGTTTTATCGTCAATATTAAATATTTATATTCCAAATCATTTTCTAAGACATCATTTAATAGGGGATAGTATGGTAAAATACCTATATCATTGATTATTTTCTTAATGGGTGTGTCAAGTCAAATTATGACAAGTAAAAATAAACGGAGGGAGTATTATTTGATGGATGTAGATAGAATGTTTTTTAAAGACTCTCGACTTAAGCTAAACAGTACAAAGCGTACAATATATATACATATAAATTTATACACATTTTCAATATTATTATGGCTTTAAATAATATCATACATGCTAAAATTGTTAATTATCTCGAAATGTGGTGGTATGATTGGAATAATCTTACTTTTTCATTCTTAATAAGATATTTTTGATTAATGTGGAAGCCTAGAGAGTTATATGTAGGTTCTTTGGAAGGAGGAGTGAAAAAGAGGGACACACAAGAAACTAGAAAAGTTGATGTAGGAAAAAGGCATGGTGGTCAGTAAGATATTTCTGAGTATTTATTGTTCCATGCATGTACTATGGGGTTTTGCCAAAACTCCATGCCATGCCTTGTTGTTTCATCTTTTTCTCTCAATTGCCTCTTGTTTTATCAAAAGATTCCCAAAGAACAATGCACGTGTGTACCTCTTCCCTTCCTTCTTCCTTTCATTGTGGATTTTTAGTTCAGTATCATGTTCATGTGGTCCTCAAATTTATATATCTCTATCAATGAAAAATATATAATTATTGATCCTTAGGAGGTTCACACATATCATAGAATTCATTTTATGATGAGACCTAATATATATATATATATATATAGAGACATTTGTTCAACAATAATACTATGAATCAAGTAATGTTGGTCATATAAAAAGGTGACCTTGAGACTATTGATCTAATCTTAGGGAAGAAATAAGTTTTTTTTTCCCCAAGTATTTCCTTAGTCATAATTTATGTGTAGCACGCTTTTCTTTATAATTAGCCTCAATAAAAATGACATATTTTTTTATTTAGTGATAATTTAATTTTAAACTGTATTCTCTGTTTACTTTTACTTGTGTCACATTATTTAAATTTTCTAATGGATCTATCAAATCCAAATGTAGCAAGTAAAAATAAATTGAAGGAGTATCAATTTTACTATTTATGAAATGATTTATAATCATATAAATATTTTTTTTTCTTTTAAATTTTGTATCAAGTAAAAAATACTATGATCGAATAAATTGAGACGGAAAGAGTAAAAAATAAATTTAAGTCAAAACGTTTAACTACATTTTTAAAGTTTATTAAAGTAATGATTGCTCTGTGAGTTGGCAAAGAGTAGCAGAGAGGAGGCAGGCAAACACACGTATGGTTTAACACGTGCATCAAAACAGAGAGATAGCAAAAACTGAAATGACTAAGTTTGATAAATAAACTATGTCATAAAATAAAGAATAATAAAAAGGAGGTGAAAGCTATGTTTGTGCAATAATTTTCTTCATCAATTCTTAGTTTTAGTGTTGATGATATTTCTTTATAATATTATATATAAAAGCAAATCAAGTAACAAATAGGCCTAAACTTCGACCTTTATTTTTATTTTCATATTGTAAAAGGAGGGTAAAACTTATTTTTTTGCTTCCTCTATTGATAGAAAAAGGACACTCCTGTCATCGTTTTAGTGACTCATAGCCATAGATGACTTCCCTCAGTGTTGTCTTTTTCGTTCTTGAGAATGATCGCCATTTCTATGAGAACTGAAATGATTATTCTTGTCCGATGAATCTATATTGACTTTTTATACGTAGTAAAAGTTTAATATTCAGAGAGAAATTTATTAAATTCCTCAATAATATTTTAATTTATGTGACATAATTTAAGTGAGAAACGTAATTTCTTTTTTGAAAGTACTCTTAATTTTGAATAATTTGAATTAGAGACGTAACTTCTACTATCCAAATCCATACATCTTTTAACAAAAAATAAGTTAAAAAAAATACCCTAATCAGCAAAATCAACCTTCAAAGTTGAGTTGTATGATACAATAATGTATATACATAAAAACTTTTTAGCTAGGTAGCCACCAAAAAGACATGATGAAGGTTAACAAATTTAGTACTCTCTGCATCCATGTATATTTGTTTATGTTTTATTGATGTTTTATTTGATATATATATATTTTTAAATATAATAAATAAAATAATAATTTTACTATTTCATTCTTATTAATTAATTACTACAAGTCATTCAAATATTGAAGAATGAGTACTTAATAATAATAAGGATCATATATAGGTATCAAATAATAAATTAAATCTCGACGTTTAAAATTGAACAAGTAAAATAAATATTTAACATTAATATGTATACAACAATAATAAGAACAATGACAATATAACAACATAGCCCGTGGAATCCCTCAAATCGGATCTAAGACTGTTTCTGAAAGACTTTCGATTTAAGTGCAACATTTCTCAGTAGAAAGAAGAAGAAAACATAGCAACATAACTAATAAGGAAAACAATGCAAGTCCTACAAGAAAGAAACAATAGTAACAACAAAATAATGCGATAATCAGATCACAATTAATAAATAAAATTATGATGGATATTAAAAGTAAGACATACGACTAATGCGTAAAACCGTCAAAAAGCAAAACAACACTCCATGCACTACCTACTAACATTTTATCATAATTCGTGATCTCCACATCTTTCTATCTAAAATCATATTTTTGGTAAGTTGAAGTTACATCATGTCCTATCTAATCCCCTCCTTCTAATACTTTTTCGACATCCATCTACCTCTTCATGTACCCTCTATTTTAAACCTCTTGCACCTCCTCACCATGGAGGCCACTACCACGCGTTATTTTGAATATCTTCAATATTCCAAATCTTATCCCGCCTAATATACCCACACATTCATCTTTAACATTCACTATTAAAAGCTACTAGAAACACAAGGGCCAAGATCGACGGACAGAGATCAGTTTATTGGCCAAACCAACAAACTCATCGACGTCAAATTTTGGTGCCTCAAATTCGAAGAACCGACAAACATTGTTGATTAAAATCGAAGGGCGTAAATTAACTAGTTTGTTAAAAACTACATCCGTCGATTTTCTATTATTCATTTTATAACAATAATAAAAACCGATAGACTCAATCAATTTTTCCCCTTTTTTTTTTTTGCACCAATCTTATTCATCGATTTTCTATCCCTCGACTTTTGCATTGTTTTCAATATAGTAATTCTCATTTTCGCAATTTACATCTACTGAACATGAAAATTCTTGACACGATAACACACTCTACCCCATATATTTAACTTTAATACAACACAAATAAAAATAAACAAAAAGAATAGTGTTTTTAAAACAATAAGCTAGTAAAAAATAAAGTGTGAACAGTAGTAGTTCAAAGGCTAACTGTGGTGTGAAACAGTGACAAGTATATAGTGTTTTAGAGGTTTGATCCAAAGGTTTGTAGGGTCGACACCCCTACCCCCACCCCCGCTTGCTTTGCAATGACCACCACCCATTCACTCTCTTTCTACCCGACCATAGCTCTTCAATCAAAGCATTTGCCGGTGTGTATTCAAACCTCTCTCATTCCCAACACCAGTAATTCACCTTCCTACTCTCTCATATCACACTGTCTCCATTCATTTTTACTTGTCATACTTTATTTGTTTAAAATATTTCTTTTTAATTTGTCTAAAAAAAAATGTTTTCTTTTTCTTTTTACAATACTTCAATTTTATCTGTCGACGTGACATGTTTAAAATCACAAGATTAACAGACGTTTTGATATATTTGATATAATTTTATTTAGAATCACAAAATAAAAAAGTCTTCTATATATTTTTTCTTAAATTCTGTACCAAGTAAAACTAGACCATTCTTTTAAACGGATGGGGTATTTAGATTTGATGTATTTATTAAAATAATAATAATTGATATACTTATTTTATTACACTATTTCTATTAATTGATGTTTAAAATATTAAATTTTGAAAATTGATTAAAGAAATAACTAATTAATATTAAGGGTAAAATATAAAAAATATAATCTTTTTTATATGTTAAAAGGTGACAAATAAAAATGAAAATTTATTTTTGAAATAGTAGACAAGTAAAAGTAAACGCAGAGAGTATTATTTGGCTAACGTTGACCAGATATATCGTTAAGAAAATTTTAATTATATATTTATTTTACTAAATTAATTTTATTAATGATATTATGAACTTCTAAATTTGATTATCATTATTATTACCATCATTGAACGTGGTGCAATGGATAGAGTTGCTCCTTTTTTAATAAGATGTCTCGTGTTTGAGTATTGAGTATGAAAAACTTTTTGGTAAGGAGCACTTCCCCAAATAGAGTCCTATGCGTGCGTGAAAAAAAGTTAATTATTATTATTTTATGTAGGTTTTTAATACTAAAAATAGTATTAAAAAAATCTTAATAAATCTTAATTTGTTAGAACAAACAATTAAAATAAAATATTATGTTTATATATGATATAGAGGTGGAGAAAATAAAAGGGAGAGAGTAATTATAATGACCTTTTTTGTATGCATGCTATTCCTATGTGACATATCTCTCTCTTTCTCTGTTGATAGCAGACAGCAGCCAACCCTAATTTCATGGTCTTGTCTTAACTTCCATTCATTAACTTTGTTTATTCACTTATTTATTACAAAAAATATATGTTGGGTTTCAAAGCTTGTCATAAAGGGTTTTCTTTTTATTTATTTTATTTATACACACACACTTATTATTAAATTTTAGTATATGTTATATTCTTTCCTTTTTAATTTACGTGTTACTTTTCATTTCTATGATTAATTTAACTAGTTTTTGAAATAAAATAAAATAAGATTAATTTAATATTTAAAATTACATAAAAATGTTATAAATTGTATTTTCTCTCATATTAATATAATGAAAAATATGTAGTATATTAAAATATTATTTAATATTTATATAGTTTGAATCTTGAAAGTGAGAAATGCACATAAATTAGGATAGAAAGAGTATGTATAGTCTGTCTTTTTCTTTTAAAAAAAAAAATAGGTTATCAATCTCATTTTTATGTACAAATTACTTATAATTATATTTTTCAGAATGATTTTATTGTAATTTTTTTCCTGTTGCAATTTGTATGATTTACTTAGTTATCAACTATAATGACATATTTATATATTTAACATTTTAATTTTAAAATAATCATTTTATTTTAATAAAATAATTTATAGTCATATAAATATTTGTGATTTATTTTAGATAATGAATTTTAAAAGTTTTTTTTCTTTTGTTAAATTTTGTATCAGATCAAACTATATCACATAAATTAGGACGAAAAGAGAATACATGTATGTACAAAAGATAAACTACTCTTTTTTTCTTTCTTTTTCCTATCCTTGTTTCAAGTCCCTAGATTTATCTTGCTCTCTCTTCTACCATTAGATCTTTTTTGTTCTTTCTTTATTTTTTGGGGTATATTTTTCTCTCTTGTTTAGTCATCTCCTTGAAGTGATGTCTCTCCACTAGGGTTTACTTTATTTAACTGCCTCAATCCCCACCACTCTCTTGCCCTAAAACATCTCTCTTTGCCCCTTGCATATGATCTACCTATGTTTCTTAATTAGTCTTCTCCTTTTCACTACTTTTTTCAATTTTGGTGTTCTTGTTCACTCATCTTTAGCTATAGTAGCCTTTCTATAAACTTTTTTGTCTTTGTGTTGTGTTCCTCTATCTCATCTTCAATCATGAGTGATCCTTACACTAATTACTTTCATGGATGGTTCAATAATTTCAACCCTATTTACCATTCTTCCTCATCTTCTACTCCTCCTCCTCATCCTTTCTCTTCTTATTATAATAATAACTATATCTTATCCTCATCAACAAATTTTCAATATTTACAACCACCACCTTCTCCTCCTTTGAAAGAACCTCTTCCTCTACTTAGTTTGAGTCCAATTCATCAACATCAAGATAATTATTCATCTACTATGGAAGTTGATCATAATAATACTAATTATAGTAAGGTAAACAAAGATCAAGAGAGCTTTGGTGATGAAGATAATCAAGATGATGAAAGTGTTAGTGTAGCACTACAATTAGGGCTTCCTAATCTAAGTCCTCATGATGTTATCTCAAGGATTAATTCTTCAACCAACAAAGAAGAAGTACAAGAAGAACATGAACAAGAAGAAGTTACTTTGGCTAATATTGGATATTCTTCAACACTTCACAAGGGTCAATATTGGATCCCAACACCAGCTCAAATTTTAATTGGTCCTACACAATTTTCATGTCCACTTTGCTTCAAAACTTTCAATAGATACAATAACATGCAGGTATGCTATCTACTAGCTAATTGTGTTACTTTATTTATTATTTAAACTAACAATTTTTTTTATAATGATTTATCCTAAAAGCCTATACAGGCTAAAGGCTAAAACTTGCCTTTTGTATTTCCATCATTGCCTTTCTTCTTTTTGTTCTGTAGAAAAAGAGAGAAAAAACCCATCTTCCTAATTTGCTATAGCTACACTTCTTTTCTAGCATGATTTTAAACCTTTTACTTTTAGGGCTCGTTTGCTGGAACAAATTATTCTAAGATTAATTATTTAGAATTATTAGTTATTTCACAATCCAAAAATTAGTTTGTGATTTTTCTCAACCAAATATAGATTAAGCTTATCTTAAAATTAGTCAAAAAATTAATTATTTCTTATTTTTCGTACCGAATGAACCCTTAGCTGGATATTTGATAGGATGAAAGACAGCACTATATGGGTCCTTGTAAGAGTTTGCTTTTTCTTTTCTATTTCAAAACAAATGCCACCTAAAATATGAGTATTTCTTATTTAGTTTATAATTTTTTCCCCTTTTCCCTCCTTTGTTTTATTTTTCTTTTTTTCTGAATGATTTATGGGGATCTGATAAATCAACCTGGTCCAACTGATCAGAACTTTGGTCAGTGACTCTCTTTATTTGATTGAACAACACACAGCTAAAATGCCTTTTGTCCTTGAAGTTTGTATTACACATAGGCACTTGTGTGTACTCAATAATTCCTAATTTTGCCTAATCACTTGACAGAGTAAAAATAAATGTTACTTAAAAAAATTGACAAATATTTCCTTTGAATAATAATTTTCCTTTATTTTTAACTTTTTATTTTGGAACCCTCAGAATAATCCACGGTCGTTGTCTTTTCGTAATATTCATAGTCAAATACTTTTTTTTTCAACTTTAAGTTTAGATACTGTTTTTTTTTTTCCAACTTAAAATAACTATTATCCAGAAGTGTACAAAGAAACATGCATGTAAAGTGTAAACCCACACATAGTAT
Source organism: Solanum piurae (assembly GCA_029582685.1). NCBI lineage: Eukaryota > Viridiplantae > Streptophyta > Magnoliopsida > Solanales > Solanaceae > Solanum > Solanum piurae. Next base: position 8,636 of record JAJOOO010029265.1, read on the forward strand.
ATGCATATTCTATGAACTATAATTCTTGTATTTTTCCCTTGACAATATGTCTAACTTTTTATGTTTACCTTTTTTCCCCTCGAATTTAAAATTGACTACGTGCAAATTATCAAATAGATCACCAATAATTGTGTGTGCGGTTTCCAACAAAAGTTAAAACTTTTTCTTTATATAAGTTAACATATTGTCAAAAGTATTTCTACATGCAATCTTTAATTAAAGAAAGATTCTTTAGTCATAGTATATCATCACAAAATCTTATCATCAAGCTTCAAAAATAAATCCACCATATATTAAATGAAAATATTGATTATTTTGACATGATTGCATATCAAACTCAAAACTTAATTATTTACTTGGGTAGTTAAATAATGCATTTCATAAAGGCTACAAGTTATTATAATGAGCAATGTGTATCAAATGACATGACCTAATAACTAACAGAAAAATTAAATTTAAAGTCATTCTGCAGCCCTTCATTAACTTCTTCCCTTAATTATATGACCTAACACCTTATTAATTAATCCGATTGTTGCAGCTAGTACTGGGAGAATTTCTTGATTTTCATGTAATGCTACTCGATTAATTTTTAAAATTAAATTAGATTACATTAATTCGATGTTTTAAAAAAAAATAGATATTCAAAAATTATACGAAAAGTGCTATAAATTGTAATTTTTTTTGTATATCAATATGATGAAAAAATACATCGTAATTTTGGTCAAAGTTCTTATAGTTTGACTCTAAAAAAGTAAATCATGACAATTGAGAGGGGATGGAGAAAGTATCTAATAGCATTAATTTGCACTTCATTTGTCTTAATTTATACGACTTACTTTTCTTTTTAGTAGATGTCTTAGAGCCTGTTTGGATTGACTTAAAAAAGTAGTTTTTAAGTCAAAAATAGAAAGTTCAACTGAAATTACTTTTAAATAAAAAAAAAAAAGAAGTAGGGGAGACTTATTTTTGGTATTTGATTTATTTTAAGTTATTTTTTTTACCTTGCTAAACACTTTCTAACTTATTTTAATTAATTTTTGACTTATTTTAAGTTACTTTTATATTTGTCAAACACTTCTCAGGAATAAAAAACTGACTTAAAAGTAGGTTTGATAAACTTTTAAGTCAATTCAAACACCTTCTTAAATTTTGTGTAGAGTTAAACTATATCACATAAATTGATATGCTGCAACAGATTAAATGTAGTAATTCATTATACATGCATCTTTTTGTAACCTATTTGTTGTATATTGTTGAACAGATGCACATGTGGGGGCATGGATCTCAATACAGAAAAGGACCAGAATCTCTAAGGGGAACACAACCAACAGCAATGCTTAGGCTTCCTTGCTTCTGTTGTTCACCTGGCTGTAGGAACAACATTGATCATCCAAGAGCTAAGCCATTGAAAGATTTCAGAACCCTTCAAACTCATTACAAAAGAAAACATGGAATTAAGCCATTCATGTGTAGGAAATGTGGCAAAGCATTTGCTGTGAGAGGTGATTGGAGAACTCATGAGAAGAATTGTGGTAAGCTTTGGTATTGCACTTGTGGATCAGATTTTAAGCATAAAAGGTCACTTAAAGATCATATTAAAGCATTTGGAAATGGACATGAAGCTTATGGTATTGATTGCTTAGAAGAGGAGGATGAACCTGCTTCAGAAATTGAACAAGACAATGATCATGATCCTTCAAATTGACAATATACATGATATATATCGCGTGCCTATGGGGGATTTTTTTATTTTGTCGACTCACATAGATATTAATTGTATGACACTTATTTTTATCTCGCATAAAAAAAAGTGTAACCACTCTTTTGTGAGATAAAAACAAGCTTAAGAAAACTAGTGTCAATCGTGTGAGGCACATAATAAAAAAATTCGGGGTATGGGGGAAAGTTCATTTTGAGAACTACATAATTTTCTCTCTCTTTATTTATGTTGCATTAGTAAAACCCTAGCTTGTTGCTCTTGATCATTTTCTTCAGTTGCAACTTTAATCTTTCCTTAGAAGGAAATGTTGTTCTCATGAGAGGAAGTCAACTCTCTCTATATGTTTAAAAATGTATGTTTTAGTATCTTTTTTTTGGTTCCATTTTAAAAAAATATATATGTTGATTTCCTCCTTTTGACCATGTACGATTAATTTAATTAGGAGTAATGCTAATTACCTTTTCATTTGATCATATAATAACAATACTTTTGCAATACCGACCTCCCGAGTTCTGTTTTAAAATTAATTAGGGGTAGACTTACCATCTCAATTTCAACTTAATGGATACATAACTTCTATAAATAAATATATACTACATCTTGATAATTCATCATCCCACTATTTTGATACTAGACTTTAGGATTTACACATCAAATTTTGGGTCATTCCACTTATAAATCATAACATCCTAAATTATACTATCTTTCGGGTGCTAATACTATCCAAGAATATGGACACCTACTTTCCTTTCATGGATGTTCCAAGTAATGAAGAGTTATAAAAGAATTTGAATGCATATCATATTTTGGCTCAACAACACGATTCACATAAAATAAGAACGTAAGATTTTAAATTGATGGGCTAAAGCACACTAATGGGCTGAAATGATGATGGTTCTTTATGAGAACGCCTTGTCAGTAGGAATCAAGCTTTATTACTTCTATCACCTCGAAGATAAGGAATAGTTAGAGAAATTAAAGCAACACACGAATCTGCATATGTTTCTTGGGGGATAGCTTTGTTGCATGATCTAAAGTATGAAACGACAGAAATATTTCCTAAACATCTAGTAGCCTCCCCCTTATAAGTACGGCACGCTTCACACCCATAAAAAAACTCTACCAAATGCGACTTTTAAGACATCCTAGGACACCTCAACCTAGTACTCTTACACCAAGTTTGCCACGATTCGAGTCTATACCCAGCCGAGACACACTATCTGAAATCATGAGTGATCCCAAGATAACCATTGGAATACATATCAAAGCATAACATAAAGAAACTAAGAAGAAATTGAAATATATAACTATATAATAGAGTTTAGAAAATCCATAAACTACATTTATACTGTCTGAAATAAGCCTCTACTAGTTCAACTGAAAACATAAGTCTACCGGGACATAGCTCCCATCTACCTCAAAATTAAAGACAACATGAAGAAAGCCTAGTGATCTAAATTAATGAAGTTCCTAAATGAGGAGGGCTCAACTAAATCTAACTAGAAATGCTGTAATCTTACTAGTAATGAGTCTAAGTATGAGCGTCAAAATGAACATCATAAAAGGATGCAACGCAAAGAAAAGTACGTGTCAGTACGTGAAATGTACTGAGTAATTAAGGAGCTCTAACATAGTAGTATAACGAGGACAATGAAATAAGGTTCACACAATCATATACATAGCTAAAAGATCGAAGAGAAGACAATTGGAATCTATGAATAAGTATCATAAAATCTCTTTCCAAAAGCACATATACATATCATTGAGTCATTTTCAGCAGCCTTGCATAATCATATGCATAAAATAACATACTTAACATACCATATAGACTAAAAACATATTATAATATTACATAATTGGGGAGCTTCTTATAACCGACATCGTCATTTGAGCTCATAATTGATGAGTCAGAGATTTTGACTCATTTAGGGCTTAATATCCAATGTTTTAGTGTCCTCAATGCCTATTTTATGTTCTAAATTGATGTTAAAGTGCTACTTTACAGCAATGAAGGCAAAAGAAAAAGGCAAGGGCATTACTGGGCAAAAATGAGCAAAAAAGCTGAAGAAGTTGAAGAAAAGCAAGTCTGGTACTCGCCAAAGCTACTCGGCGAGTCGCCGAGTAGACCTTCAGCTTGCCAAAAGTTCCAGCATACTAGCCCATGGACAAGACCAACTCGGTGAGAAAACTGATGGTTCGGCGACACGCCGAATGGATCGGTGATGTCGACTTTGATCGCCTAAAGTTACAGAAGAGAGGTGGTGAAAAACTAAGCCAATAAGGCGATAGAAAGGATTACTCAGTGCATCGCCGACCAGGTCGACGAAACCCGACTTTTTTTTCCGAGTGACTCCAAAGCTGAAATTCTGGGAACGTATAAATGCAATTTTAAAAGGAGTTTTTGGAGTTCCCACATTGTCCAGTTCTGGGTTTTTGATTCTCAACATTCTAAACATTGTTTTTTGAGATTTAATTGGAGCATTTGAAAACTCGTAGATTGTTGCCTAATCTGATGGAAAACATAGTTGGTAATGATTTCTTGCTCTTTTTGATGTTTGGCTAAAATCCCCATTCTTGGGGGTGTAATTATGTGATTGAATATTTCAATTAGCTTATGGGTGTTAGTATTTACTGATTTTATTGTTGATTTGAAGTGTGTTCAATTAATAGTTGAGTTTTAATTGATGAATTGTAGTTGCAAATGCAATTCTAGTTCAGCATTATAAGCTTGCTTGAGAAAGAAGTATTAGAGTTAAAACTATTAGTTGATGATTGTAGTGATTAGATTATTAAAGACTTATCTTGAGAAAGTGGGTCAATATTCAATCCTACTAATCTACCTTGAAAAAGTAGATTGATTGAGGTATTTGGCTGTTCCTAAGTATTTTACTTGTCGAGGTTCGAAAGAACTCGCTTGATTCGTGATAGTTGATTGAGAAATGACTATTGCACCTATATCCTAGCCTACCCAGTAAGATTCAACGACTTCTAGTAAATAATAGTAACCTATTTTACGAATTTGGCATTCAATTGATCACACTCCCAAGAAATTGTAACATATCACAAATTGAAATAACTAGAAAAGAGTTAAAAGTTGGGAAAAGAATCATTTTTGGTAAGTATATGAAAGTCTGGAAAATTGTGAAGTATGTTAGTTGAGTTTTCGGTCAACTTCAAGAGGCCATAACTCCTAGTTCAGAATGATTTAGGTGTATTTCTAGATATGGTTGGAAAGCTCTTCGAATAACCTTTCCAACGCCGCTGAGTTTGTGCGATTCCGAGTTTGTATGAGTGAGTTATTCCCTTTGGAAGTTGGGTTGTTTGAATAAGGAAAGTCTAATCCGGATTTTGGAAGGGTAATTTAGTCTTTTCCTTACCTAATTATTCTAATTCGTTTTTAGGAGTTAATTGGGGTAAAATCAGATTTCAGTCAGTTTAGAAAAGTTAAAGTTTCACACTAGGGCTTGGAGAAAAGAGAAAAGAGGAGAAAGGAGAAGATAAATCAAAATTCGTCGAGTTTAGCTTGTGGATTTCGTCAAGGGGTGATCCCTACGAGGTTTGTGAGATCACATAGCATTGAGTTAGTTCACCCACGCGCCAACCATGATTCAATTCAGCGAATTTAAGTCTTTGAAAGTTTAGAAATTGAGTTCCTGATGAACATTGTTGAAAGTTTCATTTTAATTTCTTGTGGGTTGTTTTTGTTAGAGTTTCTTGCGATTTGATTCATGTTTCTGGGTGTAATTTCGATTTGAATCTATCATATATTGAGGATATAAATGATTCTAAGTGTTTGGTGAAGGAACCATTGAAGTTTAGAGAGTTTAGAGATGAAAAACGGAGAAGAAAAATCGTCAAACACCTGGGGATAGGGGTGGGGTGTCGCACCAGCCAGCGCACCCCAAATGGGTCTCTGAACTTTCACCCTTGGGGCGCCGCGCCAGCCAGCGTGCCCCAGACCAGCCTCTGAATATTGAGGGCTGGTTCTCCGCGCCTCTCACAGCGCCAGGGACGCTAGTTCTCCCCATTCGTTCCCCATCTTTTCGTACTTGTTCCTTAGCAATGTACCTATGTTTCTTAGTTGATTCCAACACTCTTAGGTACATTTAAACATCATGAAATCATCCATAAATATGAGATCATGAACCTTGAATCCATAATCTAATTCAAGGAAAGTTAAGATCAAAGTCAAGAGGAGTTAAAAGACAAGTCTGGAAGTTAAGAAGCAGGTCAAGAGAAGTTTATAAAGTTTTTTCTAAAGTCTTTCACAAACGTTTTTACTTTGTTTTAAGACCTAAGTTTCAAGTTAAGCAAACAGTAAAGAGTTGAGTTCATTTCTCAAAAAGTTATAAGGGAACGACGTATTCCCAAGAGTTTAAATATGTTTTCACATTTGAGCAAGAAAGGGAACACCGATTCCAATAGAGCTTTTAAACTAAAGTTTGAGTAATTATCTCAAACCAAAGAAATAAGTTTTTTTGAAAAACATATGAGCTAAGTATATTTTGGGAGTAGTATTGAGCACCGATATGGGGATGCGAGTTCATATTAACTCAAGTCTCCATAAACCATGTAGTCATCATGGGTAGTAAAAGATCATACTTTTTAGATGACTCCTTAAGATGCTTTTAGCATAGACTAGTGGATCCACTTAGTTAAGCATTCTATATGACGGCAAAGTATATGATAGTTCTGGCAGCATGGACAAGACGCTGTATCACCACTTAGGCTCGTAGTGGTGGTGGTTGGTTAGATAAACTCCCACATAAACTATATTACTTTATTATATGAGTAAAATTGAGTTTGTGATTGCATTTTATTTAACGAACTAAGTTGTTATCTACTGTTTTAAAAGCTTTCTATATATTGCATATATTTTATTGCTTTATATTGAGATAAGTTATCCAGGAGTTGAGTAAAGCCAAGGTAAGTATTTCTTTCAGATTCTTTTCAAGATTAAGTTATGTTTAGCATTCTAACTCGCATACTCATACATTCAATGTACTGATGCTAGTTGGCCTGCATCTTATTATGATGCAGACGTAGATAACCAGGATCAACATCCAGCACATCATTGATCCAGTTGAGCACTCATAGTCAGTTGGTGAGCCTCCTTGCTTTCCGGAGGATCCCTTGGGTTATGTTTTGTTTTATTATGTAACACCCCGTATCCGAAAATGGAGATTTCAGATTTTCTGGTGTTACAGGTGGCACTCACGGACACCATCCACGGACCGTAGATGGACTCACGGTCCGTCCTGCAGGTCCGTGGTTCGTGACAGAAAACTTCCCCAGAACTCAG
>JAJOOO010029266.1:0-13253 GCA_029582685.1 Solanum piurae
AAGAAACTCTTCTCTAAATTAAAAGTTAGAGAAACTCAAAAAAAAAAGAGTTGTTTGGAAGGGCATCAACGATAGTTGGAGAGAGAGTGTTCCAACAACAAAGTTTTAAAAAAAACACAAAAAGAAAAGGAGTTATGGGAAGGGCATCAGCGAGAGTTGGAGAGAGAGTGCTCCAACACCAAAATAATAATAATAATAATAATAATTAATGGGAAGGGCATCAATGAGAGTTGGAGAGAGAGTGTTCCAACACCAAAAAATAAAAACAAAAAACAAATAGAAAAGGCGTTGGTGGGAAATGCATCAACCTTGGAAGTTGGACAGAAGTGCTCCAACACAACTAAGAGAAAAAATATCAAAAGTTGGAGAGAAAGTGCTCCAACACTTGAAAGTTGGAGAGAAGTGCTCCAACACAATCAACAAAAAAATATAGTGAGTTAAAAAGAAAGTGCTCTAACACTTGGAAGTTGGAGAGAATGTGTTTCGACACAACCAAGAAAAAAAAATGAGAATTGAAGAGAACTACTCCAACAATTGAGGATTGAGGAGAAGCTTTTCAATATAGCACCAATGACAAGAAATTTTTTGAAGAAAATTGTTTTTCAATACAACATCAATGACAAGAAGAAAGAGGCAAGAGTATATAACTTTTAATCACAAGAGAATGTTAGAAATAGTAATTCAAAGTTGGAGTAGGAATCCTGAGTTATTTAGGATTTGTTATTTTCATATTTTTTTAATTAATGTCTAGTTAGGATTTGTTTTTCCTAGTTCATATATGAATAGATTTTTTAGTCTTAGTTTAGTTTGGTTGTTTACTATTATAAATAGGGATATTTTTAGTTATTTTCAATATACAAGAACACACTGAAATATAACTTTTGAGTTTATAAATAAAATATCCTCCTTCAGGCTAGAATTCTTTTGTGAGTTTTTATGTTTACATTATCTGTTGATTTTCATATTTTTTCCTTGTATTTTGATCGATTTTCTTGATGTTTTTGTTGCTATTTTTTGTATTCTCCCTTTCTAAAATTGCTACTGCTTATTTTGCATATTTAATTAAAGCATTTCTCTATTTCTGTTAATAGACCAGTGATCGATATATTGACCACTACAAATTATTTTTGTTTATCTAACATTATCTGACACTATAAGCAGACGCAGATCTAAAATTTAACTTTGATGAGTTTGATCTTTAAATTTCTTAGTTGTTGAACTCGCTACACTTCAAAATTATGTGTTCAAATTAAATTTTTGTTGACATTTTGATGGACTCATACACAAGACACGTAGTCTGCGTGAACACATTTAATTTCAAGTTCATAGGATGCCAATTCTTGTCTGCTTAACTTCAGAAGCAGTTTGAGCTAATCGATAGATCCAACTATAATATGTAATTTATATATTTTCTTTAAAGTACTTTTTCACTCACCAACTGAACAGAAAAAAAAACATAATCTAGGGAAAAAAATTATAAAAAGTAAAATAAACACACTGTAAGGGTAAAATAAAAGCGATAAAAGTTAAATTGTTTCCAAGGCTCGAAAGATGTCACATTCTTCTTGAATAAGAGTAAATAAAAAAGAAACAATGTCAAAATATTGCAAATATGTTTGCAAATATTGTAGCAAACATAAGTCGTCTGATCGATCATCAACTTGAGATAACTAATCACGAGATAACTTATGCTAAGGGTTAGAGAAATAAGTTATCTCGTGATCATAAACTCATTCAATAGGTTCCAAGACAATTGATCCATATGCTTTCAATAATTTTAAGAAACACTGTTCTTTGATATCATACTGATACAATTTCTTCTGAAGTTATCTAGTTTATGTTCTCCCATAAACAAATCCATATTCTGAAGTGAGTAGCCAACCTTGCTCTCAATAATAGTTTTAACATCACGAACACATAAGGTGGCATTGACTTCTATTTGTATGATTCCATGAGTTCGTGTTATGACAAAGATAACAGACACGTTCAGAACATCTATTCTCTCTAAATATTGGCAATACTTCTAGACTTCTATCAACAACGTTATTTATGACACCGAGGAGTATGGTCGTTTATATATAGATAGCTCAGCAGTGCACAAATTTATTTCCTTCACGGATAATGTACTACCTCTCCTTAGCCATTAAAATGTTCAGTCTAAACTTTCTGTTCAGATATGATGATGGTCTGTCATATTTTCCCGTAATTGACAAGTGGCTTGAATATTCTGTGAATAAGAAAGTTGAGGATTTACGCCTGAATATACGTTATAGAATTGTTTATCCGACTGGGCATGACCAACTCTATAGCTTGCCCAAAGTTATCTATAGTAGTTCATAGATTATAAAACTTAAGTGCAATAATTGTAGAATATGAGAAGATTGCATACTAAATTAAACATCTCTGAAGAGTTTAACGCTGAAAAGTTTGTTTATCCTAGATAAACACATTAAACAAATAATGTCAAATTGTCCTCAATTGGAATCATTGAATCCATATGGATTATTTGGTTTTCATCGTTTGCACAAAATCCATATAGATTCAAAGATTCCAATTAAGGACAATTTGACATTATTTGTTTAATGTGTTCATCCCGGATTAACAAACTTTCCAGCGTTAAACTCTTCAGAGATGTCCAATTTAGTACACATTCTTTTAATGTTCTGCAATTATTGCAGTTGAGTTTTATAATCGATGAAATACTATAGAGAACTTCTGGCAAGCTATAGGGTTGGTCATGATGCCCAGTCGGATAAGCAATTCTATAACATATATTCAGGCATAAATCCTCCAGTTTCTTATTCACAACAAATTCAATCCACTTGTCAATTACGGGAAAATAAGAAACACCATCATCACATCTGAACATAAAGTTTAGACTAAACTTTTTAATGGTAGATCAGCTAAGGAGAGATAGTACATTATCCGATAAGGAAAAGAATTTGTGCACAGTTAAGATTAATAATGACTGCAATTGATCCATTACGATCATCCTGGCATGGATCAGTATTCACTCAAGTGTGATACGTGCTGCTTTGAAATTATTGCTCTATATGTTCAACATTTAATGATTTCTGGGGTTTTAATCATCTAAAAATTAAGCTCAGAGACTTTTCATCTTTGAACCACACAAATCTTGATCTCCACTGTGATGAATTAGATGAAATGAATGAACACATAGAGAAAGATCTTTTGGCAAGCGTTCATTTTGCTAATGAGCTAATATTGTCATCCTGGTTTACCAAGGTCAGTTACCAGTACCAAATGTCTCTAGTATTTTCATGTTTATTAAAAATTGAGCAATTATTTTCTACCTATCAACTTGATTGTACGATGGGGGTCATGATTTTTTCAATTAATTTGATTCACTTCCTTTTAATTAACTCATAAAGTTTTAATTTAGTAGGTGAGGTTAAATATTAGTTCCTTCTATTGGTCTAAGCTATAAGGTGTTACAAGAATGGGAAATCACTATTGGTTTAGTTTGTAAGCCATGTAAATCAATGTACTTACCTTTATTCTGCCTTATTCTTCTATTAAGGTGATTTCCAGTTTGATGTTGGACGAGGAAGACATCTCCTTACCGTTGCTGGAATGTAGATGGTTGACAATAAGTTCTTGTATTTCAAAACTTTCCTTCCCCTAGACAACCTCTTAAGTTCGACTCGTAATTTGGAAAACCTAATGATATTTTCTGATATGCCAGTATGTTTTCAATTCACAATATCTTTATGTCAAATGTATATTGATCCCTTACAGCCTCAACGACTTCAATTTCATTACTATGGTTGTTTAGCTTACCACCTAACTAGATTTATCCTTGTTCTGTATTTGTAGTACCATGCGTTTTTTAGGATGAAGACATTGATATGCTGGAAGACAAGTACCTCTTGTTTGAACTAAACATATTCAAAGTTCCTTTACAGAATTTGAAGAATGTCAAGGTTATGCCATTTTGTAGTCGTACGCGTAGTTTTGACGAAATAAAGCTCCATCAATTCTTGAAGTTCTTACTTGAGCATGCAATAAATCCCGATAAACTTGTTATAGTACCAAAGCATAAGGACTGCAACAATTGTTCTACTAGTACCTCAAATCTAATGAAGCATTTGTTAGCTTTTCCAACAAGTGGAATTATTTCCTTCGGACCAATAAGTGATAATGTTTTCTATTCCTAGTTTGTTTCTCTTATTTTTGTTGACATCTCTTTTTGTTTTAACAAGGATAACTTGTTATGAAAATTAAATTTTGTGCCAGCCATTAATTAAAACAAAAAATAGTTGATCGTTCCTTAACCTATGGTTTGTGCTCGTAAAAAGGAGGACTAGTTTGCATCTCCCTATTCAAGGATGGAATCAACCTTCTTGGGAGTAGACTAGCTAGCGGGGCGGCCTAGATTGATTATCACTCTTGCTAGTTGGGCTGGAAGTTGACTGGATTACTAGATATTGTGGTTACTTGGGATGGGAGCCTGACTTTTGTTTCTTGGGTTTGGATTTGTGGTACCTTTCTCTCTTGTAGACTTAGTTACTCTTTATACCTGTAGGGCTTACGGTGGTCTATTTGAGTTTCATTTTAACATCTGCATAGGTGTACATTAGTCTTATAGGGGTCTAGTTAGGTTAAGCCTAGATGTACTTAGATTACTTTCAATATGCTCGTATGCTTTCTTTCATATCCATTTTGACCTCCGATGTGTTACCATAACTTTTGTTCTTTCATAGGCGACTTGGGATTAGGGTTATTCATGCTGCATACTTCTTGAGATTCCTTGTGAGGGGACATTGATTCACGGTGGCTTAGTATTGATTGATCTCATATTTGACATCCTTTTGGGAGTCAACACCACTAGGGACACTCTTTCTAGTTGGATGGCTTTGAAGTGGTCTGTCTAGATAGGCGGCTTTGATATTTGAGACCCTTTTAGGAGTCGACACACCCCATGTCAGTCTTCCTAGTTGGGCTGGGAGTGGACTAGCTCGCTCGGAGACCTATATTGATTATCACTCTTGCTAGTTAGGCTGGAAGTTGACTGGATTACTATATATTCTTGTTACTTGGATTGGGAGCCTGATTTCAAGTATCAGGACACTTCACCCAATTCTAAGTGTCAAAGATCGCTCATTAGTATAATAACCCAACTAAATGAGTTGGGGTCGAATCCCACAGGGAGTGGTATGTTTTTGAGAATCAATAGGAAAGTATGAATATGATCAAATCAATCATAGGAATAGATATTTACGAATAAAAACATAATTCAAATTAAGGGGGTTACACGAATGTCAAATAAAATGGGGGTTTTGGTTTGAAATTATCAACTACAATAGCAATAAAGAAAAGCTAACAATACTGAGACGGGTTCTTGGGATGTGATTCGATTATAGGCTTATATAGATAAATGGGTAATTACAACTATTAGACAACGGTTGTATATTAGTGAATAAGCTAGACTATAGAGGGGATAGACTTTCTCTCGAACAATCTACCATGAATCAAGTCTGTTTCTCTCGAACACCAACACACAACAAAATAAGAACAATATGCGCTTTAGTCCATTCATTCTCTCGAGCTGAATGTGTGGAAAAGAGTTTAGAATTAACTCTCTTGAGCTGAACCCATGACAACCCAATACCCACAGACCATCAATCAATAATCTTGGTTTTAAAACCTCTCTCTCGAGCAAGCCAAACACACGAAGGTAGAATTACATTTGTAACTTCAATTCTTTAAATTAAACCACAATTACCGATTGAAATCACTTTTAAACAGCATTTAGACTAACAATTAGCAATACCCATAAACTAAATTAGCCTATAATCACACCCCAATAATTGGGGTTTTAGCTAGACATCATAAAAAGATAGAAATCGTTACCAAATTATGTTTCCATCAACTGTGTAAGATTAATTTCATCTTTACAAAGGTCCAAATTGAAGAATCTCAAAGACCCACCTACAATTTCTCAAAAATGGAAAACTTCAATTCTTCAAAGCTTAAGGAAAATATTATCAATACTCAGAGTTCCATGTAAAAAACTAAAAAATATTTCTTAAGATTAAAATATGCTCCTAAACTTAATGTTTGAAAATGTATTTATAGTCGCCAAAAATGTGATGCGAAGGACCATTCGGCGCAGAAAGTCGGGATCGCAGATCAGCTCGGCGATCCACACTTTGGTCAGTTCCATCACTTTTTTGCTTTGGCCATCAACATCCTCAAGTTATGAAACTTTGGGCGATCCAACACTGCATCGCGGAACCACTCAACGACACGCCGACACGCCGACTGCTCCTTTCTCTCGCTGACTTGATTTTCTCCTTTAGGGCTTGGCACATTGGAACTTTAGGCGAGGTAATGGCCATTCGGCGACTTGCCAAAGGGACTTGGCGATCACCAGACCTTCATTTCTTCGTTCTTTCAGCTGTTTTGTTCCTTTTAGCACATTAGTGTCCATGCCTTGTTCCTCAACCGAAATACCTGGAAATCAAGGATTTTGCATTAGTTATTGGCACAAAATGATCATTTGAGGACACTAAATCTATCCAAATAAAGTCCTAAATGAGTCCAAATCTTGGACTCATCAGAGCCTGAATTTTGTTTCTTGGGTTTGGATTTGTGGTGCCTTTCTCTCTTGTAGACTTAGTTACTCTTTATACTTGTCTGGCTTACAGGGTCTATTTGATTTTCATTTAAACATGTGCATGAGTGTATGTTCTACGCTTATAGGGATCAGTTAGGTTTAGCTTAGGTGTACTTAGATTTACTTTTTGTATGCTTATATGCTTTCTTTCAAATCCGCTTTAACCTCTGTCTCTTTCTAGATTCTATCTTTTCATATTGTTTTTACCTCTCTTGCTTAGTCGACACGTGATGCCTACAAAGTACCTAGTTTTTATACTCATGTTACAATCTTAATCTATTTGATCATGCAGGTGCGGTGATTATTTGTGCAACTAGAAGAATTAGGGATTTGGAGATGAGTGTCAGCACTTGGAGTCTTGCATCAATTTATCTCATTCTGTACTTATTTAGCTTGTCTTTTTCCATTTTGAACAAGCTTTGTTTTTGTCCACTTTTGCGAATATTACTCTTATGTTTAGACTACTCTGTACTTCTGATTTCTAGGTTATGGGAGGGACCTTTTGTATATAGTTTTTTGTTTGCTCCTGCTTTTGTTTTGTTTGGTGGTTTAGTTTGATTTCTATTTAGTTGTACCTTTATACTTATTGCTTGCTATTCTAGGTTACACATTAGTTTCCCTATTTGAGGGTTATAGTATATCCCCTCATGACTCGAGGGATCGGGTCATGAAAAATTGGTATCAGAGCCCTAGATTTGCCTGTCTCACTTGGAAAGAGATAATACAAATTAAAGATTTCTGTATCGGTGTGGAGACATTTGTGTCCTATCTTTAGAAGTTTATAGGGTGTCTTTTAGAATTTATCCTCTTTTGTATCGCTTTCATGCAGCGTGTGTGTAGTTGGTTTAATTTCTTGAAATCTCACTTGTTTCATTTTTTTCAGAGGATGGTTCATACACGCCATATGATAGGTCGATGAAGGGGTCGACATCTACTTCCGTCCAGAAGTGCAGCACTAGCCCTCAAGAGAGAGAGGTCTGGAGCCATCATCTGACCCTCTAGTAGTTTAAGTTCCAGTTCAATCAGCGGGGTCGGGGCCATCTCAGTCGTTGATGAGTCTGAGATTTGGACTCATATAGGGCTTATTTACAATGATTTTGTGTCCTCAAATGCTTATTTTGTTCCAATAACTAATGTAAACCCCTTTATTTTAAAGGTATATGGATTGAGGAACTAAACATGGACACTAATTTACAAAAAGAAACAAAGATGCTGAAATAACAAAGAAATGAAGGCTTGGTGATCGCCGAGTCCATTTGGCGAGTTACCGAATGGCTATTTGACCGACTAAAGTTCTAGTGTGCATAGCCCTGAAGGAAAGACCCAAGTCGGCGGGAGAAAGGAGCAGTCGGCGGATCGCTGAGTGATTCCGTGATGCAGTGTTAGATCGCCTAAAGTTATAGACCTTGAGGATGCTGAAGACCAGGGCGAGAAGGCGATGAACTTAACCATAGGGCGGATCACCGAGCTCGACTTATTTCGTCGAGTGGCTCTTCGCACCACATTTTTGGCGACTATAAATACATTTTTAATTATTTAGTTTAGTATCTTTTGAATCATATTTTTCATTATCAGATTTTCATTAGAGAATTATTTAGTTTGGAGATAGAACTCTGAGTATTGAGACTAGTTTTTCCCAAGTTTTGGAGTTTTGAAACTTTTTACTTTTGAGAAATTTAAAGTGGCTGTTTGAGATTCTTCATCCTGGAGCATTGTAAAGACTAAATTAATCTTACCTAATTGATGGAAACTCAGTTTGGTAACGATTTCTATCTTTTTATGATGTCTAGCTAAAACCCCAATTCTTGGGGTGTGATTATGTGATTATGAGCTGATTTAGCTTATGGGTATTGCTGATTGTTAGTTAAAATGTTGTTTAGAAGTGATTCCAATCATCAATTATGGTTTAATTTAAGAATTGTAGTTGCAAATGCACTTCTACCTTCATATTTTTTGGCTTGCTCGAGAGAGAGGTTTTAAAACCAAGATTCTTAATTAATGGTCATTGGGTATTGGGTTGTCATGGGTTTAACTCGAGAGAGTGAAATCTAAACCCTTTTCCACACATTAAGCTCGAGAGAGTGAATGGGCTATGATGTAGGTTGTCCTTATTTTTCATGATTGTCAAAGTTTGAGAGAAATCACCTTGATTCGGGGTAAATTGTTCAAGAGAAAGTTTACCTCCTCTATAGTTTAGCCTATTCACTAATATTCAGCTATATCCTAACAGTTGCAATTACACGTTTGTCTATACTAGCCTATAATCGAATCACATCCCAAGAACCCGTCTCATATTTATATTTCTTATTGGTTGTTGCTACTGTAGTTTCTAATTTCAAACCAAAACCCCCGGTTATTTGACATTTGTGTCACCCCCTGATTTGAATTATGTTTTTATTCGATAATGTCTATTCTTATGATTGAAATGACCATGTTCGTACTTCCTATTTGACTCTCATACACGTACCACTCCCTGTGGGATTCGACCCTAACTCATTTAGTTAGGTTATATACTGACTAGCGATCTTTGACACTTAGAATTGGATGAAGTGTCTTTGAAATGTTAATAAAAATGGCGTCGTTGCCGGGGAGTAGTGTTGCTTGAGATTCTCTTGGTGAAGTTGAATTTTGTTCTTCTTAGTTATAGTTGAATCTACTTTTTTTTTGGTTTGTGTGTTGCTGTTTTGAACGGAGGAAATGAGTGTGAATGGAAGTAATGGTAGCCAAGTGGGCCATAAAAATGACATCAACAATCTCAATGATGTCAATGAGCCTAATGTTAATGACCCGCATCTAATGGGTGGAATTGGTGTCATTCGCTTGCCTCCGATTGAAGGGAACGATGTGTTCCATATTACAAGTACTATGTTGCAGCTCTTGCAATTGAAAGGGTTGTTCGGTGGGTTGGTTCATGAGGATCCCCATGAGCATATTAGAAATTTTGTTGATGTTTGTGGGACGTTCTCCTTCAAGAACATATCCCAAGAGTCGACCCGGTTGAGGTTATTCCCATATTCTTTAATGGAATAGGCATGTAAGTGGTTGGCTAAATTGCCAGGAGACTCAATCACTTCGTGGGAAAAGCTTGTCACCGCATTTCAAGTGCGATTTTTCTCTCTTTGGAAGATGATAACACTTCGGGATAGCATCCAAAGCTTCAAGCGTTTGGAGGGTGAGCCAATTCATGAGACTTGGCTATTGTTCAAGAAGTTGGTGCTGCAATGCCCAACTCATGGTTTGCCCGACAATGTTTTTCTGTAATATTTTTACCGAAACCTTTATTCGGTGAACAAGGGCGTAGCTGACCAACTTTTTCTGGGAGGTTTGATGCAATAACCTTACGTTATAACAACCTAACTTTTGGATGGTATGACCACAATCAATCGGGATTGGTACACCCGTGAGGATCATGTCTCCCCTCTCACTTTTAAATTGACCAAAGAGATTGAGGATGACTGTCAGTACATGATTAGGATGAAGACATTGGAAAATATGAAAAAGTGGTTGGCTCCTTTGATCTCTGACGGTGTTCCTAAGAGGATAGAGTTTGGTGCATCTATTGAAAAGAAGGACCTCAACATCGCAACAAGGTTCTAGTTTGGCTTCATTAGCAGTACCATCATGCCATCCCAAAATGAGTTGATTCTCTGCCATGCAAAAGTAGCATGTCTTAGTTGCATCATTGATAGGACAAGGATGAACTAGGGAATGATCATTGCACAGGAGATGGTCATGAGGGCCAAATAGCGCCAAACCTCACTTTCGTTCTTGGTACTGATCACTGAATTGTGTAGGTGAGCTCGAGTAACTAGAGATGAGAAGAAGGATGTGGAAGTGATTCCCACATCTTCTACCATCATCTAGAGGATTGAGGTGGAGTACTTGAAAGATGAGGCTGAGAAGAAGAAGGCAGCCCCGGTGGACACATCCCCAATTGTGGTCACTGATACACTACCTGCAGAGGCACCTTTGCCTACTTCGGCCCCTCGCCTTCAGGTAAATTTAGCACTGCCCCTTCCATGACGCCTAGTACCTCTACTGCTTCCTTGCCTCCCAGATTTGGTACTGTTGTTGCTGCTATCTCCCGACCCCCGCTTACTCAAGCTGTATTACTATGGATAGGGCAGCTAGCCCATTCCGCTGATAGACGCACTTCGAGACTTGAGGCCACCATTCCTACCATGATTCAGAAGGCTCTTACTAATGTTGTGACACCCTTAAGTTCGGCGATTGATGCCCTTACAGTACATATAGCGGTGTGTGAGAAAGGACAAGGGGCCACTGAGGAGGTGACGACTCTAAAAGCCACTATTGATGCGCTGAGGAGAGATGTGGACCAGTTGAAGTTCACCGACATGTCAATGATTTTTTGGACAGTGGAGATCACTGATATGCCAGTTATGCCAGATATGCCTTCGACTATAGCCGGAGATGAGGTTAGATCAGAAGAGGTAGCTGCTGAGTCTGAGGCTGAGACCGATGAAGAGCAGCTGGGTGTTGATGATGAGGCATTTTACGAGGACCTTACAGAGATTGAGGAGGCCATGGTAGAGTCAGCTGTGCAGATCTCTTTGGCAGACACTCCCTTGGCTGACCCTAGGGGTGTTAACAGTGATGATGTTACACTGGGTACTGATGCCCCGACAGACGGAGCAACTTTTTAGACATGACCCCTCTTTACCTCCCTCTCTGTCACATTTTTATTGATTTTTGGATACTTTTATTTCATTTGAGGGCAAATTGTTTTTTACTTGTGGTGGGGTGAGGTATTTCCATACCTACCTCTTGGATTACTATTTTGTGCTGAAGAGTTGTGTTTTAACACTATTTTTATGGATGTTGGAGCTTGTGGTTCCTTGTTTTGAACGTAAATGGTTTTTAACCCTTTTGAAAAATTTGTGCCACATTTTGATTGTGTTTGAATGTGGTTGTTCTTTTGTGAATTTGAGTATCGATGTTGATCAATACCGATGACTTGAATAGTGCTCTCAGTCGAACAAAAATGAATGTGCGATTACAATGAGGCCAAATGGAGTTGCATAGACAATATGTGAACTTTTTGCATCTCGTTGTGACTAGCCGCTTATCGAATGAGTGTCTTGTGATGAACATTGCACACTAGCGAAAGTGTGGAGTCTTGTTTGATATTGGTGCCATTGCCTTGTGTGATGAGCTTACCGTGAACCATGTGTGATGACACCTAGAATTTTCCCCGTTGGTCCAGTTAACTAAGTGATGCAAGCTCTTGAAATGATCTTAGGCAACAATTTTAAAGAGTGAAGCAATTTGACATTATATATCTTTTGTGGAAAACCTTGTGAGATGTGTTAACTTTGCTGGAACACCCTTTGAGCCTTAGCCATTTTCTTGGAAGAAACTTGATACAAATGTGATCCCTCTTTATCCCTTTACCCATAATCCTCATGAGTTGTGGTTTGTCTGAATAGCCAACTTAGGCCGAAAGCCTAAGTTGGGGGTGTGGTGAATAGATAATGTAAATCAAGAAATGCAAAGGAGTCCCCCTTGGATCCATGATTGTGAAAAAGATGGAATCCCTCCATACAAAAAAAAAAAAAAAGAGAAAAAGAAAAGAAGAATGAAAAGGAAAAAGAATGAAAAAGTTGTGGAATAAAGTTGTGAAAATGCAAAATGAAATGGGGTGTCCGGTAGTCCATGAAAAGTAAATAATGGGGTGACTTTGAAGCATGAGTGAAAATGTTAAAGAAGAGGAAAGAAAGTATTGTTCATACCACATTTCATGAGGATTACAACCATTGAGCATAAATGACCATACCTTTGCACTCAATCCCGTTACAAGCCTTTAAAAGACCTTTTTTTTATCTTGAGTGAGCTAAAACGATTGTTGGTTGTAAAATAAGGGCAAACCTATGGGTGAAGTCATGCATGTGTTCATCTTTTTGAGTATGAGTGTTGATTGTGATTCCGGAGCTATAAAAGGTGATGAATAGTGTGTGAATATGGAATCATTCTTTGTGTGAGGGCATTTGAGCACCTTTGTTGAGCTTGAACTTACATTTGAAACAAGTATTGTGAACTTGAGAATCTTTGGTAATGGTGAGTCACAACTTGAAACTTTGTGTGCACACTTGATCCTTGCTTGAGTAAGTTGAGTCTTGTTGGTGCATTCATGATTGAGTCTTGTGTAGTACTGTTTGAGACATCCTTTTTGAACTGTTGAACTTGAGTTTTACTTGAGGACAAGCAAAAGTTTAAGTTGGGGGTGTTGATGAGTCAGAGATTTGGACTCATTTAGGATTTATTTACATAGATTTAGTGTCCTCAAATGCTTAATTTGTGCCAATAACTTATGTAAAACCCTTGATTTCCAGGTATATGGATTGAGGAACTAAGCATGGACACTAATTTTCAAAAAGGAACAAAGCAGATAAAAGAACGAAGAAATGAAGGCCTGGTGATCGCCGAGTCCATTGGTGAGTCGTCTGTCACGACTCGAGAGTACCCCCTAGTCGTAACATGGCGTATTCAACCCCGAAGGGGTCTTATACAAGCCACATAGTCATTCATTGCATTCAATAATGAAAATAGTGCGGAATAAAAAAACTTATTTACATCCACACATTCAAACTTCATT
>JAJOOO010029267.1:0-11959 GCA_029582685.1 Solanum piurae
CAAGAAAAAAATCTTTCAAAAATAATTTTTTTATTTGAGAAGGTAAATGTAAGATGTGTGCACACTCTATCCTTTCATTATTCATTTCGAAAGCTATTATTTTTACGAAATCATAAATTTAATAAACCATTATCAATAAGTCAATATTCATATTTTGTCACTTTGAGTTATTAATTTTGATTAAGTTTAATTCAATGAGCAGTCTCATTGTCATCGAGTGGTCATATCAATTTAATGCAATCACGTGCATATGACCAACTTCCGTTAGTGATAGACGGAATATACTTTAAAGACTAAAGTTGTACCATTTTTACAAAGAAGAAGGATCATTAGTGCTCCATATGAAAGGGTAAGGATCATTTTGAGTTTTAAGGCAAAGATAAGGGACAATTTTGGTCCTTTTCTCCAATCAAGAATGATACGTCTTTATGATGAGAATTTTTTACACTTTTTAACTTTTGTATAGAATTGAGATTAGAGCAACATATTTCTTTTATTGAAACACAGTTTTAGCTTTTGGTAGTGTTACTTAGAATATTAGCTTTGGGAAGTCTTAATTTTTATACTTGGTTTGTACTATGCTCTGTTTCATAGGGTGTGTAAGAATTGACTGGGAAGAAGTGATTTTTATAATGAGGAATCAGAAGATGGAAAAAATGAACATGGTTTCTTTCTAACGTTTGATTTGTTGAACATGGTTTGTTTCTAATTTTGAATTTTATTTCGAATGTGTAGGAAAGTGTCGGCAATCAAATCAATTCAATCAACTGAGGCAGATGATGAAGAGTTTTCGAACTATTGTAGACGTTTTAATATAATATATTTGATTTTGTGAAGTGTATTGCTAGTACATAAAGTATTCCTTTATAAGTTTTTGTAGTACAAGACAAATTGTTTTTTGATGTTTATTGCAAATATATACATTTGAATTATTTATTAGCTAATTTAATGCTTATTTATAGTAAAACAGTATTGTAGTTTTTCAATTAAAAATTGTGGCATCTAAATATTTTTATAGCAAATATAACATTGCAACACTTAAAAAGTGTTTCCATAGGGACACTAATTATGTAGCTTATTAATCGAAATTGTCATATGTATATTGGCAAAGACTACACTTCAAAGTGTTGTGTAGTATGCTAGAAAATGCTACGCTTTAGAAGCGTAGCCAATAAGGAAGCAAAGGCTACACTTAAAAGTGTAGTTTTAGGAGATAGAAATATTGCTATAAGAGGTAATGCAAAGCGTTGCTTTTTTACCTTATAGGCCACACTTTTGAAGCGTAGATGATAACGAAACACCTGAAAAGCGTGCCCTAAAGTCTATTGTTACGCTTCTTTAGGCCACCCCAAAAAAGCGTAGTCTAAAGTTGAAAAATGTGGCCTTTGATCAAAGGCTACATTTTTTGATAGTTTAGACCACACTTTTCAAGGGTGGTTAAAGGCATAAAATGTTGTAGTGCTTTCGAATGGACTGACAAGTGTGAAGAGAGCTTTCAAAAGCTGAAGACTCTTTTGACAACAACACCTATTCTGGTACTACCAGTGAAAGGTAATAATTTCATTGTTTATTGTGACGCTTCACATTCGGGTTTAGGTGATGTGTTGATGCAGGATAAGAGTGTCATAGCTTATACATCACGGCAGTTTAAAGTGCATGAGTGGAATTACCCGACACATAATTTAGAGTTAGCAGCGGTAGTGTTTGCTCTTAAGATCTGGCGGCATTACCTATAAGGTGTCAAGTGTGAGGTGTTTACTGATCATCGTAGTTTACAACATATATTCCCTCAAAAGTATCTGAATTTGAGATGTGAAGGTGGTGGAGTTAATTAAGGATTATGATGTTACCATCTACTATCATCCAAGTAAGGCTAACGTAGAAGCAGATGCAATTCATGTTTGTGTAATCAACGACACAACTTCCGATGCAAGTGTCTACGATCGTGCAATAGTATAATAACCCAACCAAGGGTTGGGGTCGAGTCCCAAGGGAGTGGTTTGAGAATTAATAGGAAAAAAAATTTAGTTCTAACTAGTCGTAGCTAAAGACATTAACGATTATAAACATTGTAAATTAAAGGGGGACACAAGAGTGTCAATTAACAATGGGGGTTTTGTCACTAGTAAGTAAAATCAGCAAATTTAACAAAGAAATCTAAGTAATGAGAGGCAGATTGTTGGGATGTGATCGGAATACAAGTTAATTTAAATTATTGGGTACATGTTTTTTGATAAAAAAATTATACAGTAATAGTGACTAGGCTAAGCTTTACGTGGGAATAAGTTCTCTCTCGAGCAACTTACCTGTTTCAAATGGGTTCCTCTAGGACACCCACTTGCCGCATGAAGATCAGCCTATGCCTTACCCCACTCACTCTCTCGAGCTGAGTGTTAGGATATGGGACAAGGGTTCACTCTCTCGAGCTGAACCTCATGTAGACCCACTTCTTAGGCCATCAATCTAGTAGTCTTAGTTTCACAACTTCTCTCTCGAGAAAGCCGAAAACACATAAATAAACTTGTATTTGCAACTACAAATTTATTAAATTCATCCACAACTACTAGACGAAATCACCATTAAACTACATCTAATCTATTATAAAGCAAGACCCAACAACAATCTTAACCCATATTCGCTAAATCACACCCCAAGAATGGGGTTTTTTAGCCACACATCAAGAAATAGAAATTTATACCTTCAATGATGTTGAAATCAAATGGGTATGAAGATTTAAGTCTCAATTTAGGCAAAGAGTGAAGAATCCAAGAGAGCCACTTCCAAATTGGAAGAGATGAAACCCTCTTCTTCTTCAAGTTTTCACAATCCCTTCAAACTCAGAGCAAAAATAAAAAGTACTTAAAAATTATATTAATTGTTCCACACTAAAAGTCTGATACTAAACTACAACTCTCAGCGAGCATTTATATTTTTTTAAAATTTGTGCTACACCAAATCATTCAGCGACATTAGTCGAAATCGTCCATCAACTCGGTGATTCACCCTTTGGTGTAGTTCATCGCCGTCTTGCACCATCCTTTAGCATCGTCGTGCTCTGGGTCATTAGGCGACATAGTACTACCTCGCGGAACTTCTCGGCGATGTGCCGACTGCTTTCTTTTTCTGCCGACTGCTTCCTTTTTCTGCCGACTTGATCCTTTTCTTCAGGCTCAGCACACTTGAACAAAAGGTGAAGTAAGACCCTTCGGCGACTCGCCAAGTGGACTCGGCGATCCTCTGGCCTTTATTTCTTCATTCTTTTCAGCCTTTTAGTTCCTTTTGCGACGTAGTGTCCATGCTTTCCTTCAAACTTCAAATGCCTGAAACTTAAATGTTTTCATCAGATATTAAGATAAAATAAGTATTTGAGGACACAATTTTTATTAAAATATAGCCCTAAATGAGTCCAATTTGTGGACTCATCAACACCCCCAACTTAAACTTTTGCTTGTCCTCAAGCAAACTCAAGTTCACTTATTCAAAAAGGGTGTCTTGAACAGTGCTATACAAGATTCAATCATGAATGCACACAACAAGACTCAATTTACTTATGCGCATATCAAAAGTGCACTTAAAGATTCAAGTTGTGACTCACCAGTATCAAAGAATCTCATGCTCACAATACTTGCTTCAAATGCAAGTTCAAGCTCAACTAAAGTGTTCAAATGCCCTCACAGAAAGAATGATTCCATAATCACACAAAGGTCCTATTATTTAAAGCTCTGGAATCAAATGCAACGCTCACTCTCACAAGGAAGAACACAATGCCTGCTTTCACCCATAGGTTTTTCCGTATTTTCCAATCAACATTTGTTTCAGCTCACTCAAGATCAAAAAGGTCTTTTCAAGGCCTGTAATAGGGCTGAGTGCAAAGGTATGGTAATTTAGGCTCAGTGACTTTCATCCTTATGAAATGTGGTGCTCACAACACTTTCTTTCCTTTTCCTTCATCATTATTTTTAGTGCTCATAAGTCATCCTATTATTCACTTTCCATGGATTGTTTGGGAACCCCATTTCTTTTGTACTTTATTCCACAACTTTCTTTTTCATTCTTTTTTTTTTTTTTCATTTTTTTTTTTAATATATGGAGGGGTTCCATTTTTCTTTAAAACCATGGGTAAGGGGGACTTTCTTGCACTTCTTGATTTGCCCTTATCATTTCACCACACCCCCAACTTAGGCTTTTGGCCTAAGTTGACTATTCAACTAACCACAACTTCATGAGGATTATGGGTAATGGATAAAGAAGGGTTATGATTTCATCAAGTTTCTTCCAAAGAAAGGTAAGACTCAAGGGGTGTTCAAAAGAGAATCACACGCTCACAGGGTAGGTCACAAAAGAGGTATATGTCAAATTAGCCCACGCTCTTAGAAGTTTTCTAAGATCACATCAAGAGATAGCATCACTTAGTTGACCGAACCAACGGAGAAAATTCTAGGATCTATCATGCATGGTTCAAAGTAAGCTCATCACACTAGGTAGTGACATTATAGTTAAACAAGACTCCATACTTTCGCTAGTGTGCAATGATCATCACAAGAGACTCAATTTAATAACAGGCTAGTCAAAACAAAATGCAAAGAGTTCACATATTGTCTATGCAACTTCATTTGGCCTCATTGTAGCCATACATTCATGTTCGTTCGATTGTAAGCACTATTCAAGTCATCGATATTGATCGGAACTGAGACTTAAATTTTGCAAAAGAACAACCACATTTAACATACGAGATGTGGCAATTATTTTTTTTGGGCGGATCAAAATCAAAATCATTTTGCTATTGAAAACAAAATAAAGCCATAAGCTCAAACATCCATAAAAAAGAAGTATTAACACAATTTTTAAACAGACAACCCAAATAGATACACAACAACACGAGTTACAAATACACAAAAGTGAGCCTCACCCCACCACAAATAAAATCACTTTGTCCTCAAATGCAATTAACACAGAATCCAAAAGGTAAAATAAAGAAAGATAGAGAGGGCGGTAAAAAGGGGATCCTGTCTAAGTAGTCGCTCCATCTGTCTGGGCATCATTGCTCGGAGTGACTTCCAAAAGGACCATATTCTTTGAATCCAGTAACAGATGCTAATGAGGCCTACACAACAACATCTATCATAATTTTTTCCGTCTTGATCAGGTCTTCATCTGCAACTCTCTCAGTCTCCTCATGCATCTCTTCATCTGTTTCTACTTCTCACTCAGGATCGACTGTCTGCTCCACTTTATTCCCGTTTCCAGTGGTGGTCTGAGGCATCTCAGGCACTTCTAGAATTTCCACTGTTCCAAAGACCATGGATACATTGGTGGACTTCAGGTGGTTTACATCTTTTCACAGCTCAGCACTGGCAGCTTTTAAAGTTGTCACCTCATTTGTGGCCCCTTGGATGTGCTCACACATCGCTATCCTTGCCGTTAGGGCATTAATGATAGTGCTAAGAGGTGTCACAACATCAACTAGGGCAATCTGGATCATGCTTGGAATAGAGGCCTCTAGACGGTCAGCCTGGTGATCATCATAAAGGGTAAGCTGTCCCATCCGGAGTAGTAAAGTCCGGGTGAGTGGAGGGCCAGGAAATAACATCAATAGCAGTGGGTCTGGGAGACCTTGCAGCAATAGAAAAATCTGGAGGTGCCTCTACAGGTGATGATTCTGTGTTTACTAACTCCACCAATGCTGCCTTTTTCCTTTCTGCTTGATCCGTAAGGTACTCGGCTTCGATCCTTCGGATATCAGTAGAGGCTGTGGGCATCATTTCCACATACTTCTTGGCATCCCGAGGTACCCGAGCTTGTTTGCACAATATTGTGATCAATACTGGGAATGGAAGTGAGCTCTGGCACTGCCTTGCACGCATGAGTATCTCTGAAGCTATGATTTCTCCTAAGTTTATTTGAGTTTCCTCTATGATTCAACCCAGGCAAGCGGCCTTGGCAAGGCGAAAAATCAACTTATTCTGGGATGGCATGATTATGCTGCTGATAAAACTGAACCAGAACCTTGTTGCTATGTTTAGTTCTTTTTTTCGGTCGGAACTTCTTCCGCCAACCACTTCGGAGTCTTGTCTGAAATTAGTGGGGCTAACCACTTTTTCATCTCATCTAGTTTCTTTGTTCTGATCAAGTGCTGGCAGTGATCCACAATATTCGTGGACATGACCAAGACCACGTTAATCGCCTCACTATCACACTTCACCCTCCTGCCTCTAACAACCACATAGTCTACTTCTTTGAAGGCTGCTGCTACCTACTTTTTCTAGGGTATTAGTGCACTGTATGCACTGTAGAACTCTCTTACCTAGTTTGGAATATAAGGAATGTGGGGCTTGGTGAAAATTTGGAACTTATGGTATCTCGGCATTCCATTATCTCCAGGTGTATGTCTATAACCCTGTCTATGGACAACCACTTTTCCTCTAGAATTGTTCTCAGTCCCTCAGCTTTTACTCGATTCATTGACTTAGGCGGAGGACCCTGTACCGGAGGCGCTAACACCATTGCCTGCTCTGGAACTGGAGATGTAGGAGTAGTAGGCTAGGTATTTCTGATCCTGGATGGATCATTCAACTTCTTAGTTTTCCTCTCAGCCCTCTGTGCTATTAACAGATCATCCTCATCAGAACCCACATCTTCGCTTTCAGATTGGTTGGGGTTATTTCTATATAAGCCATCACTGTCAGTGCTTGCATCTGATAGTTCAAAGGTCTTATCCTTTCCCTTGCCTTTCCCATATGTTGTGGAAAGTTTAACAACCTTGCTTCTGGATGCACCTGCATCGTCATTGATTTTAATCCCTTTTGTTTTACCTTGGGGTGACCTACTTTCTCTTGCAAGTTTATTTCTTGCCATTTAGTTTTCCCGGCCTTTGTTCAGCTTAAACAGTATGAAGGAGCACCTCATAAAATTTCATTCATGCTAAATCATCACAACGGGATTCCAAAATTCAAAGAAAACGAGTTGGATTCGGAAATCAGAAGAGGCACTTGAATGGTCTAAATTTATAAGAAAGGCACGGTACACGACATAGGATAAAATTACTTGCAATGAGAGTATAAATATCATAATTAAATGCAGGATTTAGAGAACCAACTTTTTAGGAAGATTAAGTCAAGACTGTGATGCTAGGCATCAGATTAGTATAGATCCAAGCACTATTAAATCAGCTAAAATACTCACGAAATGCAAAAAAATTGAAAATACTAAGTAGGTTTGATTTTGCAAAAATCGAGAGTGAGAGAATATGAAAAAGGTTGAAAGTCAAAACCCGTGGCTTTGTAAAAAACATCCAGATCTCACACATTCGACGACATTAGTTGATTTTGATCCGCTACTCGGCGATTCGCCGAATGTTTATCTACCTCTCCTAGTTTTACAGGACCATCAGTTAAAGTGAGGATCCAAACGACGGTCTTTGTCAGGGTCGCCGATCTAGTCGGTGATTCGCCAATTGGGCTTGTGTAATTCATCCTGTACTTTTCACAGACTTTTCATACCCAATCCTACAAAATCAAAACACCTTTATTTGAAAAATAAAAAATTACAAACATTTAAGGGTTTTGGGTTGCCTCCCAAACAACGCCTTAGTTAACGTCATGGCACGACGCAAGTTAACATTTATGTTCCAATGGTGAGGTTTGCCTCAACTTCATAAGGAAATCCTTCTTTAAAATCCGGATAGAGTTCAGTCATCACTTGATCCATTTGAGAACCTAGTAGTTGAATGAGCGTAGCATGGGAGGTCGTCATTTGGTTCAACAGCGATGCATTCTCCTTGAGCTCCTCCAGTACCCTATGTTGCTCACTAGATTTCTAGAGTAGAAGTGTGAACGTTTCTTTGTTCTGTCCATCCTCCTTTTTCTTAATTCTCCATCTTTCATGAGGAGGAATGTAGCGCTCTTTCTTGTTGCACTGGACTTCAAGATCCTCAATTTTCTTTGTCAGCTCATCTAACTGAGTCAGCAGGATTACTAAGTTGAAATCTCTCCTTTTAATTTCCTGATCTGTCTCAGTTAAGTTGTCTAGCGATTTGGCTACTTCGACATAGGGTTATCTTACTAGACTACCCGAGGTAATTTTATTAGCCTTCATTCTGTTTACTAGACTAAGACTTCGGTAGAAAGATTCCAAAATGACTCTTTTGGGGATTCTATGAGTAAGGCATTGACCCAGAAGTGCTTTGAACCTCAGCCATGCCTCATGAAGTTGTTCGCCTTCCGATTACCTAAAAGTTAGGATCATACTCGGAACATCGTCACTTCTAATGACGACAGCTCCATTTGCTTGCAAGTACTACTCGATATGTTCAACTCCCCTGCTTCAAAACTCTAGTAATCAAAACAAAACTAAAAATTAAGTTAGTAGACTACAACTACGAAGAACACAAAATTTACTTAACTAAGAATTCCTAAATAACACCACTCAACGGCAGCGCGTCATTTTGATTTTTGTGTAATCAATGACACAACTTCCGATGCAAGTGTCTACGATCATGCAATAGTATAATAACCCAACCAAGGGTTGGGGTCGAGTCCCAAGGGAGTGGTTTTAAGAATTAATAGAAAAATAAAATTAGTTCTAACTAGTCGTAGCTAAAGACATTAACGATTAAAAATATTGTAAATTAAAGGGGGACACAAGAGTGTCAACTAACACTGGGGGTTTCGTCACTAGTAAGTAAAAACAACAAAATTAACTAAGAAATCTAAGTAATGAGAGGCGGATTCTTGGGATGTGACCGGAATACGGGTTAATCTAAATTATTGGGTACATGCTTTCGATAGAAAATTTATAGACTAATCGTGACTAGGCTAAGCTTTACGTGGGAATAAGTTCTCTCTCGAGCAACTTACCCCGTTTCAAATGGGTTTCTCTCGGACACCCACTTGCCGCATGAAGACCAGCCTACGCCTTACCCCATTCACTCTCTCGAGCTGAGTGTTAGGATATGGGACAAGGGTTCACTCTCTCGAGCTGAACCTCATGTAGACCCACTTCTTAGGCCATCAATCTAGTAGTCTTAGTTTCACAACTTCTCTCTCGAGAAAGCCGAAAACACATAAATAAACTTGTATTTGCAACTACAAATTTATTAAATTCATCCACAACTACTAGATGAAATCACCATTAAACTACATATAATCTATCATCAAGCAAGACCAAACAACAATCTTAATGCATATTCACTAAATCACACCCAAAGAATGGGGGTTCTTAGCCACACATCAAGATATATAAATTTATACCTTCAATGATGTTAAAATCAAATGGGTATGAAGATTTAAGTCTCAATTTAGGAAAAGAGTGAATAATCCAAAAGACGCACTTCCAAATTGGAAGAGATGAAACCCTCTTCTTCTTCAAGTTTTCAAAACCCTCTCAAACTTAGAGCAAAAATAAAAAGTACTTAAAAATTGTATTAATTGTTTCACACTAAAAGTCTGATACTAAACTACAACTCTCAGCGAGTATTTATAGTTTTCAAAAATCTGTGTTGCAGTGGATCATTCGGCGATATTAGTCGGAATCGCCGATCAACTCGGCGATTCACCCTTTGGTGTAGTTCATCGCCGTCTTGCACCATCCTTCAACATCGTCGTGCTCTGGGTCATTGGGCGACGTGGTACTGCTTCGCAGAAGTTCTCGGCGATGCGCCGACTGCTTCCTTTTTCCGCCGACTTAATCCTTTCCTTCAGGGATCAGCACACTGGAACAAAAGGCAAAGTAAGACCCTTCGGCGACTCGCCAAGTGGACTCGGCGATCCTCATGCCTTCATTTCTTCATTATTTTTAGTCTTTTAGTTCCTTTTTGCGATGTACTGTCTATGCTTTTTTTTAAACTTCAAATACCTGAAACTTAAATGTTTTCATCAGATATTGAGATAAAATAAGCATTTGAGGTCACAATTTCTATTAAAATATAGCCCTAAATGAGTCCAATTTGTGGACTCATCATCAATAAGCAGGAAAGCAGTGAGTATGGATAGTCTAGCTTTCTTGAGTCTATCCAAGCGACCTTTGACTTAGGAAATTCAAACCATGGAATCTATGTTCATGCAATTGGGAAACTCAGAAAAAGGTGGGGTGTTAGCTAGCGTTGAGGTGAGGTCCACATTAATTGAGGAAATCAAGGCCAAATAGTTTAAGGATGACAGTTTGAATGAGCTCAGAAAGAAGACAGTAGTGTCTGGCAAGGCAAAAGATGCGACTTTAGATGTGGGGGTATGCTCAATTTTAAAAGAAGGATTTGTGTTCCTCGAGTTGATGACTTGATTAAAAAATTGTTGACAAAATCTCATGGTTCGCGTTATTCCATTCATCCGGGTGTGACCAAGATGTACCAACATTTGAAGTAACTTTATTGGTGGCTTGAAATGAAGAATGACATAGCTGAGAATGTGGCTAAGTGCCAAAAATGTTAGTAAGTAAAGTATGAACATCAAAGGCATACAAGTTTCCTTCAGATAATGCTAATTCCGGAATGGAAGTGGGAAAGGATAGCTATGGATTTTTTGGTTGGTCTCCCAAAGACTTGGGGGAAGTTTGATTCTATTTGGGTAGTGGTTGATAAATTGACTAAGTCAACCTATTTTATTCCAGTCATAATAGACTATAATACTCAGCAGATGGCTAAGGTTTATGTAAAAGAGATTGTGAGGCTGCATGGGGTGCCCCTTTCTATCATCCCAAACTGTGGTACGCAATTCACATCCAAGTTTTGGAGAAAATTGCATGATGTGTTGGGAACTAAACTCATTTTTAGCATAGTTTTCCATCCACAGAAGGACGGGAAGTCAGAGAGAACGATTCAAGTGTTAGATGACATGTTCAGGGCTTGTGTGATTGACTTCAGAGGACATTTGGATAAGTTCCTACTGTTGTGTGAGTTCTCCTATAATAACAGTTACCACTCTAGCATTGACATGGCACTGTTCGAGGCACTTTATGATAGGGGATGTAGATCACCCATAGAATGGTTTGAGGTTGGAGATGTGAAACCCTTGGGGGTTGACTTGGTGAAGGATGCCCAGGATAAGGTAAGAAGCATCAAAGCTAAGCTCCTAGCAGCCCAAAGTCGACAGAAAAAGTATGCAGACCATAAGGTAAGAGACCTGACATTTCAGAATGGTGAGAAAGTTGTTCTTAAAGTGTCACCCATGAAAGGGGTGATGAGATTCGGCAAGAAGGGCAAGCTTAGTCCTCGATACATGGGACCATTAGAAATTCTTGACTGTGTAGGGCCAGTGGAATATAGGTTGGCTTTACCTCCTAGCTTATCGAGATTTCATCCGCTATTTCATGTGTCATTGTTGAAAAAGTATCATTGGGCCGGGGAGTACATCATAAAATGAGACTCAGATTTTTTAGAAAAAGAATTCAGTATGAGGAGGAACCGGTTGCAATTCTGGATCGCGATATCTGGAAGCTGAAGACCAAGGAGATAAAGTCGGTGAAAGTTCAATGGAAGCATCGTCTTATTGAGGAAGCTACGTGGGAAACCAAGAAGGAAATGCGAGACAAGTATTCCAGTTGTTCAATGATTCAGGGAATATTCTACCATTACTTTAGCTAGTCTTTCCTAGTTGATCACTCGGGGATGAGTGATAGGAAAATTGTTATCTTTTGTAACGACCTATTTCCATTATTAGGGAAAAGCCATTAGGGAAAGAAATGGGGCCAAAAACTTTTGATTTGTGACTTAGAAAATCCTAGCCAATTCCAGATTTGGATGAAATCCAAGTCATGTGAGGTCTAGGGAAATATGGTAATTAATGAGAGATGTAATAATGAATTAGGATACACGAGTGGATAGCTGATATACCGTGAGTTTACGGTATTACTAATACATTTCACTTACAAGTTGTGTGTGTCTAGGGCCTTTTAGTATTGGTTTTTATGTGTTTTTATCATATTTTGCAGGAAAAATGTTCAGGCGCGGAAGTAAAGAGACAGCTGA
>JAJOOO010029268.1:0-16413 GCA_029582685.1 Solanum piurae
TATATATATATATATATATATATATATATATATATATATATATACCTTTTCTAACTTCCTCAAATGGAGCTAGTTGTTTTTCTTCCGATTTCTCACCACATTTGAAATTCGACTCTGGAGCCAAAAGAATTATACCGTATAATAAATAATAATTGAATTATTTTGGATAAAAAAAAAAGTCAATTCAATAAATATCTTGCCTTATTTACACAATAGAAAACATCTAAGCACTACCGTGACAAATCTAATGGATGATGCAAATCTAATGTTACGCTATTCAATTTATTTGAATACAATACTTTCAACATGGAAACATTAATTTATGTGTATAAATTTACCTTTAATTGATAATAGATATGAACTTATAACTTTTAAATATAATAGATTCAATTTAAAAAATTTAAACTTTTAACTTTTAAATTTTAATTTTGAATCTGTCTCTACCCTACTATGAAATTTAGTACTCCCATCAAGAAAAACATCATTTGTACGATTCAAATCCTAATTATATTTTGTTCTAAATGATTTTAAATTTTTGAACATTCATTTAGCATCTCAAGTCAAACATTAAAGAGAAAAGTTTGGACGAGGAAAAAAGAATATCTTGACAAGTTCAATTCAGTTGTTGTTTTGATATTATGATTCAAAATCTTATATTAGATGTTGAAACGTTTCCATCTACCACTTAATTACTTGTAATTATAGTCAAGTACAAATCTATGTAGTAATCCACCTACTCTACTTTACTTATAGTAGTTACCTACTAATTTTTTAATTTTTTTTTCCGGTTTTAGAGGATGTAATCCATTTATTTTATAAATATTAAAAACTGTTTTTTTATTATAGAGATTGATGATGATCATGTGTACATATTCAACTAACAATAGTTTGTCTTATTTATGGTTTACATAATTATTTTAAAATTTGTTTGAGACAAGAAAGGTCATTTTTGTCATTTAAATGAAAAGTTTTGTCTATCTGTAATCCCCAAGGGATAAGGACTACCACTTGCAGTTATGATTAAAATTAATTAAATAAACCAATTGCACTTAATTAAGTATTAACAGAAATTAACATTTAATCTTGCCAAGTGGCACGTGGATGACGATACTAGGGTGACAACATTGAGAAACGTCATCAGTTAACGCCTAAAAGCATGTTGACGCTCTTTGTAGCGCGTTCCAAACCAATGCAATCACATTCATTCTTTGCTACTACTTTCTTGGAAAATAAATATATCGATTAAAATTAGCTATTTTTTTGGAATTTGCCAAATGATCCTTTTGTCTTTTTAATTTTTTTCCTTAAAATTACATATTGGCAATGAAAAATTCATCAAAGAGAAGGGTAATATCCATTACCACGTGATCAACATCTATTGATCTTAATACTTTAGAGTTCGAGTAAAACTTTCTTGTTAGTTAAAATTTTAGATCAATCTTGTAATCTATGAATAGTCTATTTCCTTCGTTTATAAAAATATTCTAATTCCAATCAATATAAGGAAGCTACCTTTATACTCTTAAACTCCAAGTATCCATTATTCATCAAGTCCCTAACTGACTCTGAACCATGGGTGAAGCCACCTTAGGCGAAGGATGGTTTGATGCACACCCTTTGCCTGGATAATTATGTGATGTACAAACAAAGGTTAAATGTTAGTTACTATGCGTGTATATTTAATTTTGCAGATCCTTAATACCAATGAGAAAAAAAATTGCACACTTTTAACCAAATTTTCTGACTGCATCACTGTTTGAAGTCAACACCCATAGCATCATCGAAGCCCCAATAAAGCTTCACACGATCGACTCTCATTCCCATTTATACACCTGTCCTTGATCTCGTATAAATTTAACTTTACCATTTCTTTTGATACATATATTTATGCAAGTCAAAATTGATCATGAACCTGATCGATAATTGTCATTATCACTAGACAGGAAAGCAAAAGATTCGACTAGTGCGCGTGGGGGTCGTTTTTTCCACAAGCTAAGGTAAGGGGGAATTTTCCTTGTAAGCTTCCATTAATTTACTAAGAATTCACCACTTCCAACTTTTCTTCCATATAAATATATCCCCTCATCTTTCTTAACTTCTTGCTCATTTCTTGCTAAACAATTATAAAATACACATATGGATAACTCATCGACTGATCTAAACAGAGCAATCGAAGGGTTAATTCGTGGTCGAGAATTTACTCGACGACTAAAAGAGATTATCAAGAAACCTCTTGTTGGTGGTGGTGAAGTTGCAAACATTATGGCTGAGGAATTAGTTGCCAAAATTATGGAATCATTTTCTGAGACTCTCTCCGTTATA
The DNA here is from genome assembly GCA_029582685.1 of Solanum piurae. NCBI lineage: Eukaryota > Viridiplantae > Streptophyta > Magnoliopsida > Solanales > Solanaceae > Solanum > Solanum piurae. The sequence continues at coordinate 2,323 of JAJOOO010029268.1, forward strand.
AACAATTCCGATGTCATCATCACTACGCTGGTTGAGGTCAAATCGCCGGAAGATTATTCTAGTGGAAGTTGCAAGAGTTCAGATCGAAGAGGATGCTACAAGAGAAGGTGATTGATTAATTTCATTACTTACCAAGTTTTCATGGAGGTTATTTTAGTCTTTTTGACGTTGATGGTCACAAGTTTTGATTGGTTCTCTTTTAGTTAATTATTATGAAGTTTGGTTGGTTGTTGATTGGTTATTGACTATTTTGTCCTTCCACAAATGCTAGAAATACTTCAGGTTGGTTGGTCCCTATAAAGGATTGGTGATAATTAGATTGATTAAGATTTGTTCATATTGAATTCATGATGAGGGCCGTGGGGTTATCTATTTCTTATATAGTTAATTGTACTACTCATTAAATTACAATAATCATAGAGCTCACTAGGGCGTCTAAAGTACCATTGCACCATTAGGAGTCCTTTGGTGTGAGGCCTATTTTATCTTGCTCTTGGCTTGGTTTAAGTTATTAGGCAGATCTAAGATTATTTATCTCACTATTTATATCTTAATGATAAGATGAGTTATTTCAGGTACATGATGGAATAATTTATCTCAAAATAACTTTTCTCGAGATTAATCAGGATAACTTGTTTCCAACCAAATGACCTCTAATATAATTAGCTTGTGTTATTTTAGAAACAATTTTCTCATAAATGTTTTGGAAAATATACAGGAAAACTTCAGAATCAAACATAAAGGAATCCTCAGATTTGGTGGATGATGGTCATGCTTGGAGAAAATATGGACAAAAACAGATCCTTAACTCCACTTATCCAAGGTTTGAAATTTTAATAATTACAGAGTAGATGTGATAGATATATAGTTAATCCATATATTTTATATTTGTTTTTATCTATTTATTTATAATAATAATAAAATGAATATGTATGCAGGCACTACTTCAGGTGCACACATAAATATGATCAGAAATGTCAAGCAAGCAAACAAGTACAAAAAATCCAAGACAATCCACAACGATTTCGAACAACATACTATGGACATCACACTTGCAAAGCTTTTCCTAGAGTTTCACAAATAATATTGGATTCTCCTATGGATGGAAATTCTAATTATATTAGTTTTGATCAAAATCATACATTTCCATCAATAAAACAGGAAACCAAAGAGGAAGTAGTTTTCAGATTCTATCCTAAAATTGAAGATCAAATTCAATCATCAAGCTCTGATTATTTTCTTCCCAATGATCATGATTATGATCATCTCACTCCGGCAGCATTTGAAGCCTCCGGCAGCCGTATGACGTCTCCCGATGTTATGTCATCTGGTGTTTACTCTTCTTGTACTACTACTAGCAATGATAATCTTGAGATAGATATAGATTTTGAGGAGGGTCTTTGGAATTTTGATCAAGTGTAGCTATAGCTTGATAGAGATGGTGTACAAATTTTGTATTATCTTGACTTAGACTTTGCATTAAAGCATTATTAGGTTTTATATGAAAGTATAAATTTGACTTCCACATTTTATTATTCCGCAATGATGGTAGCCTACTGTAGTTATTTGTTTTTTGTTTTTTTCTCTCTAAAGTTTAAATAGGTATATGTTAAAAAGTCATCGTCAACATAATTGTAATTTTAAGCTATTTCAAAAAAGAATCTAGAAGAATTGGGAGGAAAGCTTTAGAATGAGAATTCTAGAAGTGTAGTTCGAGATAAGGCAAAGAAGAAAAACCTAGAACTTCTAGAATGAAGTAGTTGAGAAATAATTCACTAGATCCTTCTATTATCTATCTATAAATAAAGGTGGTTTATTTGAGATGTATGTATACTCAAATGTAAAGTGTGTGCTCAAGAGAAGAATGAATGCTAAAGCAAGCAACAAGTGAGTGATCTAGTGAAAAATAAGAAAGAGCAACAAAGAGAGTTGCTACAGTGTGAGCGCAGTAAAAATTGAGTATAAAAGTGTATGACCAAAATTGGTTAAATTTAAGTTGTGAATAATCAATTGTGCCCAATTCAGCAAGTGCTATCAAAGCCTAGTAGCTCAACAAATGTAGCAACTCCAAGGGCGATCCTACAAGCTACTATTAGAGGCACTAATCAATGGTTGATTTTGCAATCGTGGAGCGCAATAATGAATATTATTTTCTCAGCTATGAATATGGGATATCGTTGGTGGATCAAATACTATAAAACCAACATATGTTGAAGCAACAAGAACTTGAAATGTCATAGTTGGAAAGGCTTCCATGCAATTGTATCACACCCATACACACAAGTGTACGTGATCACACATATTGAAGTGATTCTAAATAATTGAATATACCAATCACACAAGGACATAGTTGCTAACAAACTATTGATTTGACTATTATAATTAAGTCAACAAGTGTTGCCCAATTCAAGAGAGTTTGGTTGGCTGTTTACACTACTAATTATGATTAAAAGAAGACAAGTATATGTAACACCTCGAACATTTATAAGCTAAGGTCCAAATCATTCTTCATCTACGTGTAAGGTCATATCGGGCGATTCTTAAATTATTCTTAGGTGTTAAGTTCAATTCTTTAGTGTGAGAATGAATTTGGATATGAATTAAGGTCACAAGAATGCCCTAGCACACCATTGAGTTGAAAGCTTCCTTACCGATTAAATTTTAATATAAGATTCTACTTAGGTCAGCTTCAAATGATCATATCTCACAACAGAGAATGAATTAGTGACCCATTACTTATCAAATTGAAGGTATAGGAGTCATCTTTCCAACGCCACAAAATTTGTCTCATTTTGAGTTCGGAGTAAAACGTTATGACTGTTTTACCAGAGACTACCACAACAGAGTTTTCTGAGTTAGTTCCTATGAATCCCTTTACGGGACACAAAAGTTTCTATGACCCGTACTTCCAACTCGTGGAAAAACATCAAAAAGTCAAATTTTGAGGTCCAATTCCTACAGACCCATGTACGAATCGTACAACCTTCTACAGATCGTAGTTTTGAGCCATAGAATGAATTTTTGAGACTTAAAATTCAATATGAATTCCACGGATTGAATCTACAGTCTGTAGTTTGGACCCGTATGATAAACTTTTGATCCTTAAAATTCAATGAATTTGATTTATGGTCTGAAGAAATATCTATGGGTCGTAGTGAGGCTTAAAATTTAATATGAATTCCACGGATGAGATCTACCGTCCGTAGATCAAACCACGAACCATATATGGCCTCGTGGAAGGTTTTCAATAATTTTTTAAGAGGGTAGTTCAGTCGTTTCCCACTTCTTATAATCCTAAACCCCAACGTTCTTACATCTGAATAAGATTCTAAATAGTATTAATCGACCCTATTGCTCTCATTAACGCTTCCAAGTCTTAGAGAAAGGATCCAAGAGGTGAAAGCTAGGATTTTCAAGTGTTCTTCCAGTTTCACCAATAATATTATTCTTGTAGGTATGTAAGGCTAATCATAGTGATGTACTGCGTTTGACCTCACGCCCTACATCTAAATTCAGTCAGTAAAAGATTAATCTAGGGTTACAACCTTATTTTTGAGAATTCTTCATATGAGTTATATTATTGATTCTGAGTTCTAAATCCTTGATCATGAGTTGTTATTTATTATACATTGAGAACCTTGAGTTGCTATTCATGTTTGTATTCCACATGAACCCTAATCTCTAAGTTTGATTGAGAGGCTTTTGAACAAACATCGTTTTGTCATAAGTAAATTTTGAGAAGTTAAAAGCAAGTTCAAGAGTAAAGTTTGAGTCTAATTTTGATAAGAGTTTAATGGAACTATATGATTCCCAAATCTATCATTTTTACATAGAGAAATAGTACTATTTTGAGAAAAGTGAAGAGTTTTTAGAAATATTGAGTACAAAGTAGTTACCTCTTAAAGAAGTCCTTTTGACAACTTATCTCAACCATAGAGTATGAAGAGTTCAGACAACTCACATTCTCTATAAACCACGTAGCCAGTGTGGGATAGGATAATACAACATTCGGGTGACTCCTCACTACCTTTGACAAGGCCTATTATATGGATCCATGAGTTGAGGATGTTCTATAGCCGACAAGGTATATGACAGTTCTGACAATGTGGGCAATACATTGTATCATCACGAAGCTCATAATGATGGTTGTCGGTTAGAGAATCTCCCAAATAGAGTAAAAAATATTTCATTATCATAGTTATTTATGTACAGTTCATTGATTTATCATATTTCTTTTTAAAACTTTTAAATGATTGTATCTCTAAATATATTTCACATTCAGTTGAGTATCTTGCTTAAGCTTTTTTGGTTCAGTTATTTATTTTTCTCAACTATATTAAATACTCGCACATTCAATGTACTTATGTCATTCGACCTGCATCTTTTCATGATGCAGATACATGTGTTTAGGATCATCAACATGCACTCTATTGAGATAACTTTACACTTCTTGCTAGTTTTGGTAAGCCTTCCTTGCATTTAGGAGGACTCCATTTTTGTCTTTCAGTTTAGTAGTTTGAGGTGTCATAGGTTTTGTCTCGACATTCATGTTGAACTATAGAGGCTTTATTGATAGTTTGTGTTGAGTTTCTTTTAAATAGTTCCTTTAAACTATTTTGACAAACTATTATTCTTACAGAGTATTTTTTAGACAGTTTTGAGTATAGTACTTTGAGATAGTTTGAGTTTTGAGAAGCTTTGAGACTTTTGAATTTAAATTCTATTTTAAATCTTAAACATATTTGAGTTAGTCTTCCTCTAAGTAGTCATCTAGGCCAAAGGTTCACTTGAGAATCAACAATGGTTCTCGAGTGTTAGCCACATCCAGGATGTAGGCTCGGAGCATGACAAACTTGGTATGATATCATAGAGTTCAAGTATCCTAGGGTGTCTACAAAGCCATGTCTAGTAGATTCCTTCTTATCAATGTGAAGCATGCCACATCTATAATAAGGAAGCTACATGATATTAGAAATTATGTATTTTCCTCCTACTAATGTTTGTGTGATAGAGTTTAACTTTATAAGAGTTTCTTCTAATTTGTGCTTACGCATATCTTTTTAGATTATGCCTCCACAAAGAAATTCTAGAGGGTGTTCTGCTGGGAATAATGTGAATCCTTAGGAACCACTAGTTCAAGATGGACCAGAAGGTCCTAATGCACCTGTAGTGCAACCTTCTCATGGTGACCTCACAAATGGTAGATTTAGGAATGCGGTTCAAATATTGACTCAAGTGATGAAAAAACATGTTGGTCGCCAAGGAGCTGACCATCAAGATGTGAATGGTATGTCTAGATTCCAAGAGTTTCTAAGATTGAATCCTCTAGAGTTCACTGGGTCAAAGGTCAGTGAGGATCCATAAAACTTTGTGGAAGAGCTTCCGAAGGTATTTAAGGTTATGCATGTTGTTGATGCAGAGCAGGTGAAGCTATTTTATTATTAGCTTAAGGGTGTTGCGATGATTTGGTACGATGAGTGGAAGAAAACTAGGGGAGAAGATGCACCACCCTTAAGCTGGACAGTATTTGAGAATGCGTTATTGGTGTGTTTCTTTCCCCAAGAGCTAAGGGAAACAAAAGTTAGGGAGTTCCTCAATCAATAACGGGGGACTATAAGTGTGCAATGATATAGCCTCCAGTTCACTCAGCTATCCAACTATGCTTTGGAGATGGTGGCTGATATGAGGAGCAAGATTAGTTTGTTTGTGTCTGGGCTATCTCGTTTATCGATCATGGAAGGTACGAAAATTATGTTGATAGGGAACATGGACATAGCTAGACTTATAATTCATGTGCAACAAGTAGAGGAGGATAAATTGAAGGACAAAGAGGACTTTAGCAATAAGAGGACCAAGACAACAAATCATGAATCGGGATAGTAGAAAACTTGAAATGGGAACTGATCATCTTTTTAGGAGAGGTAATCTGGAACTGCTCCATTGTCACGACCCAATGTATAACCTAGGCGTAACATGACGTATAGAATCCCATAAGGACCCACACAATCCACTTAGCATATATCATATAAGATAATAGAAATAAAAATTTCAAAAGAAATAGTCTTATATCATAGAAGAGTTTGATAAAGCGGAAGTATAATATAGTATCAACAAGCCATCTATTACATCAAGAGTAAGCGGTTGGGATGTAACCCATACACCACATACAATATATGAAAGCAGAAATTAAAGGAAAGCTATAAAAATGTCTTAGTCCTCGGAACATGAGGACTCACCAATCTTCGAATCCAAGAGAGAGATCAACTAGCCACAAGTATGCGAGGTAGGAGCGTTAGACCCTACATTAGTGAAGCAATGTAGGAACAAGTATACATTAGTACATGGAATGTATTAAGTATGATAGCTATGCATAAAAAATATGAAATCATGCTAAAAAGGACTTTTCATGACATGTAACGACCAAGCTAAAACATAAGATAAAAGGTTTAGAAAACACAAGTCATAATCATGGTTAATTCAAGCCTATCATATTTAAAACAGTTTATGAGATACTTTAAAAGAAACCTTAGTTCATTATTGTGGGATGTTTACCAAAAACTGACATAGACTATGTGATCTATAATATGGAATCTAATGGACTGCTCCTACACTGAAATGAGAATGTCCTACTTGCTAAGGTAAGGACCATGAGTCTGAGCTAAGGTGGATCCACTAGTTAATGTCTATCTGAGACAAAATTCTATACTGGCACATAGTTTTGTGACTTAGGGATTGCTACTAAAGGTCCACGGATGCTAAAAGGAAACCTTCATCCCAAAAGCCCGCTCGGTGCTAAGTAAAATCCCATGGAATAGTCAGTAATCATATTCATATTATCATCCATGGAAAAGTACAATTAAGCTACTAATCCAAGCTAGAAACATCATAGAGTAGCTCCTTAAACCATGTGTAAGAAAACCTTTCACCATTCATGATCTTTTGAAAATAGCTTTATAAGACCCATAATTATTAACTTCATACTAAAAGTTCCATACTACTAATGATATTAGTTTTAGAAACTTGATCTATGAATATTAATGACATATCCAAATATTATACTAATCAAGACTTAATATAGGAAAATAATCAGAAGGATTGATAGCAAATCCAGATGTCATTCATGTTATGTGGTCAAGCTTCATAGAACATATAGATACTTTCATCTATAAGATTACTTAAGTCATACACATTGCTTTCATAAAACATGAATAATTTTCATAAATCATAGTTGATAAGCTTCATCATATATTCATACTCAAAAATCATGGATCATACATGAAGTCATATGCATTCAACTCAAATCATGTAAATATTTCAATTCGTGCATAATAATATAGAAAACAATCAATTGAGTCATAATTGAGAAAAACCCACGAAGATTGAATAAAATCCTAACTTTAAATTGAGAATTGAACTTGAAAAATTGGAAGATCTTAGAATCCCTATGTAGGAAAGGACTCCATAGTTGAATACTAACATATCTTAGTGATCAAGGCCCAATAGCCATGGTGAATTGAAGATCTTGAAAGTGAAACCCTAGCTTTTTCTTCCTTAGATTTAGAGAGAAATATGGCGATGAACTTTGAGGGAAATTTATGATTTAGGAGAATGATTTAGAACGAGTAGTTTTAGGACTTAAATTTCATATATAGGGCTTATAATAGGGGTTACAATGACAAATATTAGGTATTAAACATATAGGGAAAGACTAAACTAGCTTTGACTTAAAAAGTTGACAGGTGACTTATATGGATGCCTTTACGGACCATTTAAATCTTCACCGTCTATGAAGGGAACCGTACATATGACCTTCATTCTTGGTTGCCTTTAACGACCAACCCCCTTTCCTGAACGGGTCTTGGACCCTTTCACGAGTCATTTAGGCTTCCGTGGAGGGTACGTGGTTGGTTTTAGCCCTATGGACCTACCCGTTAATCCATTTTAATATTTTACAAAGTGTAAGGTGTTACAATATCTCCCTCTTAGGAACATTCGTCCTTGAACATAACTCAATCTAGCACAAAGAGAGTAAGAGAGAAACTATCAACCCCACATGAATGCAAATTCATCAAAATGCACATAACCAAGAAGAAAATCAACTCCAAGCTAAAACATACTTTAAAACTCCCTTTTATAAACATACATGCAAATCATAGAAAAATGCATATCAACATCAAAGAATCAAACAAGCTAAATCATATAAAAAGAGAAATCAAATTTTCATGAGCATGAATGCATGAGGAAACATGAGAATGACTAAGAGTGAAAAAATCCTAAAGAGAGAACATGAGAGGGGCTAATGACTCAAGCTAGACCCAAAGATAGCATAAAAAGATAGGATTACTAAGACATCATATTGCCTCTTGCCTTTCACACCAACAACTTAAATAGTTCTACAACCATGAAGCACACTATCTCCATCTTGGGAGTAAACCTCTCTAGTCTTTTTGAATCCATCTCCCTCAACCCAAGCATAGCACCACAGTCTTAACAACCATGGAACCACCGATACAAGTAAACACTTAAGGAATTTCCACAAAGATTTCAAGATCGACTTCAAACACAATAACCATACATGGAGTATTACCATAGAAAATGAAACACTCAATATCAAGCAATGCATAACCACAAGATAAAAGACCATAACTTACCAATCGCCGTATTTGGGGTACCCTCGTGATCTTATCGAGTCTAAAGCGAGTATAACCAATTTTTCTTCGGAGCACTCAAACTGGAACAACAAGGTTGAACTTGCCTACCATACCTTCCCTTAGTAGTAAGCAATGGGAAATATCTTATATTGTGACAACTCTTTTCACACCCAAAACATGCATTTGAACCGGCTTAACACTCACCCCTATGGCTTTTTCCATACCTCCGTCACACGGACACCATTTTCTCACTAGAAACCTTAACTTTGATAATGATTACTTCCATCGGACCTTGAATGTGAGAAATCACCATCACCCATTATTTTCCTCTTTGAATCCCTAATATTCTCCTTCAGTCTTTTTTCTTCGATTTGTTGGGGATGAACCATCAAATAGGAGACATCCATATCCTTAACAAACATAGTGGTTAAGCATTCTTTGACCACCAAGTCGGAATCACCCGACACAAACTTACTCATACTTGCCCTTGGATCAACAACCATAGTTGGAGCATATTTGGACAATTGTATGAATTTCATAGAATACTCTTTCACGCTCATATTTCCTTGAAGAAGATTAATGAAATCAAGCAGATTTGCCTCCATCATCTCAAGGGGAAATAACCTATAAAAAAAAGCAACCTTAAATTTCTCCCAATCAAGAAGACCTGCATCGATTGCTCTCTCTTTCTTCTATTGGTTAAACCAAACCTGAGCAAAACCTTTAAGTTGGTAAGTGGTCAATTTCACATTTTCTACCAAAGTAATACCTATAATATCTACAATCTTATGAACCTCGTCATGAAATCTTGAGGATATTCCTCCACCTTAGAACCATGGAATTCCAGAGGATTCATCCTAATAAAGTCCCTAACCCTTGTTGCTGCCATACCCACCCTTGGGTTTCCCAATTTACTTCAGCCGTCATATCTTGGGCCTATGCGTAAAATGCGACTCGAAACTCATCATTAGTCACTTGTTCAGAAAAAGTCTTAATCAGAACTTGAGGAGCTTCTTGTCTCACATTCTCACCGCATTCCTTCTAACGTATGCTCTTTAAGGGTCCATATCTTAAAAATTATTGGATAAGGATTAGGTAGAAACATATAGAGTTAAACACTATCACACAAATTTAGAATGATGAAAGAAGTGGAGTTTCCTAAACAACTTATAGCTCCCTATTCATAAATGTGGCGCGCTTCACACTCACGAACAAGACTCTACTTGACATGGCTTGTGAGACATGCTAGGACCTTTATAAACCTTGTGCTCTGAATATCCAGTTTTTCATGACCCAAAGTATATTCTAGGTGCAACATGACGTACATAATCCCAAGAAACCCCACACAAGGAACTTAGCATATATCATAGAATATTATAGAAATAAAGCTTTTAAAAGAAACAATCTTATATCATAAAAGAGTTTGACAAAGCGGAAGTCTAACATAGCCTTAATAAGCTATCAATTATATCAAGAGGAAGTGGTTGGGACATAACCTTAAACCACATACAATGTCTGAAAATTGAAATTAAAGAAGAGTTATAAAAATGTCTTGGTCTTCGTAACATGAGGACTCACAAAATATTCAAATTCGAGAGAGATTAACTAGCCACAAGTATGAGATGTAGGAGTGTTGGAACCTACATTAGTGAATTAATATAGGTAAATATTTTAATTAGAACATGAAATGTACTAAGTATGATAGCAATGCATAAATGATATGAAATCATGCTAAAATGGGCATTTCATGACATGCAATGACAAAGTTAAAACATAAGATAAATGGGTTAGAAATCACAAGTCATAATCACGGTCAATGCAAACTGATCATATTTAAAACACTTTGTGAGATACTTTAAAAGTAACCTTAGTTCATTATTGTGGGATGTTTACCATTAACCGACATAGACCATGTGAGCTATAACATGGAATCTAGTTTACTATTCCTACACCAAGAAGATAGTGTCCTTCTTGCCAAGGTAAGGACCATGAGTTTGAGCTAAGGTGGATCCACTAGCTAATGTATATCTGAGACAAAATTCTATTGTGGCACATAGTTCTGTGACTTAGGGATTGCTACTAATGGTCCACAGACGCTAAGCAAAAACCTTCATTCCAAAAGCCCACTTGGTGCTAAGTAAAATTCCATGGAATAGTCATTAATTATATTCATGTTATCATTCATGGAAAAGTATAATTACATTACTAATCCAAGCTAGAAGCATCATAGAGTAGTTCCTTAAACCATGAGTGAGAAAACCTTTCACCATTCATGATCTTTTCATAATAGCTTTAAAAGACCCATAGTCATTAACTTCATACTAAAAGTTTCATACTACTAATGATATTAGTTTTAGAATCTTGATCCATGATTATTGATGGCATATTCAGATACCATACTAATCAAGATCTAATATAGGAAAATAATCAAAAGCATTGATCGCAAATCTAGATGTCAATAATGGCATAAGGCCAAACGTCATGAACATATATATATACTTTCATCTATAATATTACATAAGTCATAAACATTTATTTCATAAAACATGCATAATTTCCATAAATATGGTTCATAGTTCATAAGCTTCATCATATGTTCATAGTAACAAATCATGGATCATGCATGAGTTTATATGAATTCAACTCAAATTCATTTAAATACTTCAATTCATGCATAAGAAGATAGAAAATAATCAATTGAATCATAATGAAGAAGAACCCATGAATATTTAATAAAATTCCTAACTTTGAATTGAGAATTGAACTTGAAAAATTGGAAGATATTGGGAACCCTATGAAGGAAAGGACACCATTGGTGGATATTAACATACCTTAGTGATCAAGGCCCAATATATATGGTGAATTGAATATCTTTAAAGTGAAACCCTAGCTTCTTCCTTAGCTTTAGAGACAACATTGGGGATGAACTTGGAGGGAAATCTATGATTTAGGAGAATGATTTAGACTGGGTAGTTTTAGGAATTAAATTACTTATATAGAGCTTAGAATAGGGGTAAGTATGACATAAATTAAGTATTAAACACATAGTTAAAGACTTAAATAGCCTTGAATTAAAAATTTGATGAGTGGATTATATGGACGCCTTCATAGAAAGTTTAACCCTCCACCATCCGTGAAGGGAACCGTAAAGATGACATTCATTTTTGGTTGCCTTTAACGACCAACCCCTCTCCCCTAAATGGGTCATGGACCCTTTCACAAGCCGTTTTGTCTTCCTTGGAGGGTTTATGGTTGTTTTAGGCCTATTGTCCTGCCTGTTAACCCACTTTTAACCTTTCTCAATGTCCGAGAGATTACACCTATCATCAGCTAGTGCACCAACACCAAGGAATATGAATGATCACAGAAATAAGAATTTTCAGAATTCCATAGCTCAGGGTACTCAATTCTAAGGCAGTGTTTCATAAGGATCTTATTGGACACCCTCTTGTGCTAAATATGGAAAAAACCACCCAGGAGAATGTTGATATGGCTCAAATGGTTGCTGTAAGTGTGGTCAAACGAGTCATTTTATGAGAGGTTAACCAAAGGGGAGGCAAGGTAATTGGGGCAATAAGGCCCAGTCTTCTTCAGCGGCTCCAGTAGACTGCGTTGCTCCAAGGGAAGCTACTTCAATAATAGATGGAGGTGAAAACCGTTTGCATGTGACGGCTAGTCGCCAGGATAAGGAGAAATGATCGGATGTTGTCACTCGTATGCTCAAAGTCTTTTCTCTTAATATGTATGCCTTACTTGATCTAGGTATGAGTTTATCCTTCATAATTCCTTCTGTAGCCATGAGGTTTGGGACTTTCCCCGAACAACTTCTTGAACCTTTCATCGTTTCTACACCTGTTGGTGAGTCTATTCTAGAAGAAAGAGTCTATAGATATTGTACCATTTATGTCTATCATAAAGACACCATGTCTAATTTAGTTGAATTAGAAATGGTGGATTTTGATGTCATTCTGGACTGACTTTTATGCTTGGTATGCCCAAGTCCATTGTAGAACTCGAGTAGTCAAATTTCAGTTTCCTAATGATCTAGTTTTAAAGTGGAGGAGTAATTCAATAGTGCCTAAGAGTCATTGTATCGCATATCGTAAGGCTAAAAAGTTAGTCTCTAGGGAGTGCATCTATCACTTAGTCTGAGTTAATGACTCAAGTATTGAGATAATACCTCTTCAGTCAGTCTCAATCGTGAATGAGTTCCCAGATGTCTTTTGAGATGACCTTCTCGGAGTCTCTCTCTAAAGGGAAATAGACTTCGGAATAGATATCTTTCCAGATACTAAACCCATCTCTATTCCACCATATAGAATGTTTTTACCTGAGTTAAAAGATTTAAAGAGCAATTGAGAGATCTTCTTGATAAGAGTTTAATCTGACCAAGTGTCTCACCTTGGGGCGCTCCAGTCTTATTTGTGAGAAAGAAAGATTGTTCTTTTAGGATTTGTATTGATTACCATCAATTGAACAATGTCACTATAAATAATAAATATATCCCCTTCCTAGAATTGATGACCTTTTCGACCAACTTCAAGGTGGCACTTGCTTCTCTAAGGTAGACCTCAAATATGGCTATTATCTGTTGAAAGTGAGAGAAAGTGACATATTGAAGACAACATTTAGGACCTGTTATGTTGATTATGAGTTCCTTGTTATGTCCTTTGGTTTGACTAATGCTCTATAACATTCATGGATATGATAAACAAAGTATTTAAGTAGTATGTGGATATGTTTTTTATCGTATTCATCGACAAAATCCTCATCTACTAGAGCAATGAGGAGGATCATACCAGTCATCTTAGAATAGACCTTCAAACTCTCAAATATTGAGAGTTATATGTGTAACACCCCGGATTAAAAATATGGAAGATTAGCAAAATTTAAAACTTATAGGTGCCATCCATACATGCCAGTTACGACTCGTGGGTTGAACCACGGACCGTAGGTAGGTTCGTGGAAGGGACCACCAAAAGTTGTCCAGGCCAAGGACCACGACTGGACCTACGGACCGTAGGTGGGTCCGCGGTCCGTGGTCTAGGGGCCATAGGTAAAGACAAAATCTCTGACCACCAACCACGAGTGTGCGGTGGGTCGTGGTTCACTGCTGGAAGTTAATTTTTAGGTGTAGTTGGGTCTTTTCCTAATTAATTAGTTCCTATACTATGTCGTTTTGCCTAAGTTTAGGACCCCTATATAAGTATATTTACCCCCAAATTCACCCCATTTGATTCATTCTTCCGAATTCACAAAAAGGAAACCAAAACTCCTCTCAAATATTCTCTCTCAAGAAACTTGAAGAAGAAGAAGATTCAACCTTGTCACGACCCGGGAGCACCCCCTAGTCGTAACCGGCGTACTCGACCTCGAAGAGGTCTAATACAAGCCTCTTAGCATTCATTCATCGCATAAACACTAAAACCATAAGGAATTT
>JAJOOO010029269.1:0-13795 GCA_029582685.1 Solanum piurae
ATATGGAAAAATGGTTAAAAATATCTCTTAACTTTGGTTTATTAGTTGACTATGTTCCTATCCTTAAAATGAAGTTATCCTTACCCTCGCCGTTACTATACTTGTCACTTGTACCCATCAATTGGATGGAAAGCCCCAAATCAACTAAAATTACCCAATTTCGATTAAAATGACCCGATTTTCTCTTTTAATCTGAACCCGACCCACTAAACCAAATGAATTCATACCAAATTAAAACCCCAAACTCATATAATCTTATTCTTGAAATAATTTTTTGAAAGAAGTTATCTTGTGTTTGGATTATAACTTTAATTGATATAGTGTTTAATTCATAATTTTTTTTTATTATGCACATTCAGATATTGAAAACAAACAATCTTAATGATTCAATGTTCAGACATAGAAATTATATCTTAATGTTCATATATGCATTCAGATTCTGACATTTTAATCTTAATACACATCTTAATATTCAAATGTGCATTCAGTTTCAGATGTCTTAATCTTAGAGATAATATCTCAGATGATCACTCTACTTTGAATAGTTCATTCAGACAAACACTCAACTTAAAATAGTTTATTTAGAAAGTTACTCAATTTTGTTTTATAACTCAAAAGTCACTCAATTATTGATATTTTATGTAGAAAGTCACCCAACTAATATAAATGATATTTCAATTATTTTTTAAAAAAATACAATTTTTGTTTTAAAAAATAAGAAGTTCATTTTAATTATTTTATTAAATTTTGTTGAAATATATTTTTTGCTTAAACTTTTTTAAAAAAAAACAATAAGATTGCTATTGTGCGTTTTTTTTTATTACTTCAAGATTCCGACTTTTTTTTTTTTAAATATCATTTTTCAGCTACTGTAATGAATATTTAATTTTAGTTAGACAATTGCTAAAACGGAAAAGAGAATTTTTTTTACTCAATTGCTACTGTACGTTTTTCCAAAAGAATTATAGTAATTAAATAATTGGAAAGGGTCTAATTAAAATAGATATTTTATTAATTCTTTAAAATATAGTTTAAAATATAAATTAGATTTCAACAAAATTTAATTAAAAAATTATTTAAATTGATGGGTTACTTTTTAAGTGAAATATCAATAGTTGAGTTACTTTCTAAGTGAAATATCAATAGTTGAGCGACTTTTGAGTTATAAAACAAATTTGAGTGACTTTCTAGGTGAATAAGTCTAAGTTGGGTGACTTTGTAAGAACTAATTAAAATTGAGTGACCATATGCGATATTATCTCCTTAAATCTTAATGAAAACAAATAAAACATTAATAAGGTGATCAATTAATATGGGACAACTATATTTAATAAAATAATCAACTAATATAAAATAAAAAAAGTATTTTCTGAAAAAATATGCACGTTTCGCAACTATAGTTAATGACTGATTAAAAACATAAAGACAAGATCTGTTGTTGGAAATAACACAGATTAATTATTAAATAGCAAGAAAAGACACAAACCTAATTAACAATAGTTTAATGACTGATTAAAAACATAAAGACGAGATCTGTTATCGGAAATTATTTTAATTAGTAAATAACAAGAAAAGACACAAACCTACTCTCTCTGTCTCTAATTACTTGTCTATTTTTTCTTTTATAGTTGTCCCTAATTAGTTGTCCATTTTGACAAATCAAGAAAGGACAAAATAACTTTGCCTATTATACTCTCAATTAATTACTTGAAAAAGGTAGAATTTCTGAAAATCTTAAATTTTTAATCCATTCACTTTATAATTAATAGGGGTAAAATTGTAAACTCACTATGTAAATAATTACTTTATTAATAAGTGTACCAATTCAAAAATGGACAAGTAATTAGGGACAAATAGAGTAATTAACAATAGTTAATGACTGATTGAAAACATAAAGACAAGATCTGTTATTAGAAATAACACATAGTTTAATTATTAAATAACAAGAAAAGACACAAACCTAGTTAAATACATAAAGGTAGGGTTGTTCAAAATCGAATTGAAACCGATAATCTGAATCGAAAAAAAGTTATTGATTTATCAATAATGGGTTATTAGTTTAGCGGTTTTGATAACGGTTTTATTTTTTTTGTTATCGGGTTATCGTTTTTTAACGGTTTGAGATTTTTTCGTAATGGGTTAATCGATAATTCGATAGTAAATTAAATAATTATATTTATACCATTTTATATATGAAGTCTTTGACTTAGAGTTTGGTTTCCTACTTTTATTTCTGGTTGTCTCAAACACTTAGTTATTCTACAATGTAAAAGTGTTTGCTTTTGAGCAAAATGTAACTTGTGAACTCATGTGCATGGTTCATTTGGTTTGTCACCTCATTTCTAAGTGATTTTTAATTTATTTATTTTTTGTGTGTCAAATCTTAACGGCTAAATTGATAACCGAACCGATAACGATTAATAATCGATAAACCAATAACCGATAATACAATATCTTAATGGTTCTGTAACGGTTTAACATCTCTACAAACCGATAACCAATAAGCCAATCGATAAACTTTAAAATCGAACCGACCGATACTGTCACGACCCAGACCGTCGTGATTGACACCCACACTAACACTTCGGTGGGAGAACCACTACTACAACCCAACCAAGCAAATAATCTTAAAACTAAGGCATTTAAATCAAACACTAAGGAAATAAAAATAGAGTTTCCATAAACTCTAACAAAAGTCTAACAATAATAAACTAACATTGCGGAAGAACAACCTAGAACCTGAAAGTCAATGTACCAAACATTTAATAATGAACCAAGTCTAAAAAAGAAGGGATACAACCTCATACTAATGAACTAACTAAAACAAAGGTCTAAGTCCGAAAATGGTGGACATAGACGAAAGAGAATTTCATGGCAAACCGGAAGAATTGCTTCACCCTTGAATTCGAACGACGATCACTGATTTTCTAAGCGAGGTTTTTCAATAGCCGCTTGAAGATGCCCTAGACTCAACAAAAATAAGAGCAAGTGCAGAATCAGTACACAACCACAGTGTATTGGTAGGATCACGCGGTTATCCCACTAGTGCAACATAAACAAGTCAAACAACATTATAATCACATGCATACATATCAACATATACAATATCATCAACATTTACGAACAACGAACAACTTCACATTTATGTCAAATCATTGGTCCTCTCATGGAACCCAAATCCAAACAATTAGCATGCTGGAACGTGGCAATCGATCCCATATTTATGTCAAAACGTGGCAACCGATCCAATTTTTATGCCGGACGTGGCAACCTATCCAAGTTAGTTATGTCGGAACGTGGCAACCGATCCCATCCACACACCACAATCACAATCACAATCACAATCACAAGTATATCATCAAGATCATACATTTAAGTCATAATTTCATGGCATTCATTAATTATCTATCTCATTTATAATAAGTGTGATCAACATTGCAACATTCATACCTATACAAGTATCATAATGAAGCAAGAACAAACATACATCACACAATCATAGAATCACAACCATCACCTACCTCGAAACAAGCTTGAAACCCTAAGAAACTTGATCCTTCCCTTTATGAATTCGTTTCGCTTGTTCTTCGTCTACAAACAATCAATATAATACGGGAATCAATAAACAATCATTAATTACCCAGATTACTAACAATTCTATGAACCATAGATCAAACCCATGATCCCAATTATCCAAATTAGGATTATTTCCACCATAGAATCTATAACAAAACCCTCCCCCATCAATATTCACCCATTCTATTATGTTTTATGGATCGAAAAATGGATTCGGGGAGTGAAAAGCTTACATTTAGCCTCAAGAATGGTGAAAAATGAGTAGGAGTCGCCTGGGGGTTGTTCCTTAGCTCTAAAAGTCAAAAAGTGCATAATGAGATCGTTTAGGGGTTTATTAACGACTTTAATGCGCGTCGGGCCCGCCACAACGGCCACCACCCCGCCACAGCAGCCCAGCCAAAGCGGCATTCTCGAGACAGAGAGCTAATTCAAGAATTCCAAAATTCTCATTTCACAACATACCTCTAACCCATGACGCTCAGTAAATACCCTTTACACTAAGATCGATTCGAGAGTTCTACTCGCCCGAATTTAATTTTGTAAAGTCGTACGGATTCCTTAATGAGTTATCTAACTACTCATGTAATCAAAATCATAAATGATTTGCCCAATTGTTACCAAATTTCCCTACACCTCAATGACTCCAATTTCGTCCAAATCTGGAAGGTTGAGAAAATCCAAATACTACAAAAAAGTTTTTCGACCCCAAATTTCCCCCCATTGACTTCTTTATAACGACGGGAACAAGTCGTTACAATAGATACCAATTTACCCATCACTCGTCCCCGAGTGACAAAACATAGGAAAACAGGCAAGGGAAGGAATTGAGTAGTACTTGAATCGACGATCAATTGGGGATCCTTCTCTCGCATGTCCCTCTCGGTCTCCCAAGTAGCTTCCTCAACTGGACGATGCTTCCATTGAACTTTCACAAACTTAATCTCCTTGGTCCTCAACCTGCGCACATCACGATCAAGGATTGTAATCGGTTCCTCCTTATATTGGAAGTCCTTGTCTAACACAATTGATTCCCACTTAATGATATAATCCCCGTCACCATGATACCTCTTCCACATGGACACATGAAATGCCAGATGAGCACTTGATAAATTATGAGGTAAAGCCAATCTACCGGTCACACACATTCAAGAATTTCAAATGGACCAGTGTATCTAGGACTTAGCTTACCCTTCTTACCAAATCTCATCACCCATTTTCATGGGTGATACCTTAAGAAGAACATTTTTACTGGATTGAAACGCCATGTCTCTTACCTTATGATCCACATACTTCTTTTGTCTACTCTAGGCTGCTAGGATCTTAACTTGAATAATCCTCACCTTATCTTGAACATCATTCACTAAATCAACCCCCAAAGGTTTTACATCACCAGCCTCAAACCATCTTATGGGTGATCTACATCCCCTCCCATAGAGTGCCTCAAATGGTGCCATATAAATGCTGGAGTGATAACTATTATTATAGGAGAATTCACACAAAGGTAAGAACTTATCCTAATGCCCTCCAAAATCAATCACACATGCCCTCAACATGTCTTCCAACACTTGAATAGTCCTCTCTAACTGTCCGTCTGTCTGTGGGTGGAAGGCTGTAATAAAAGTGAGTTGTGTGCCCAATTCATCATGCAATTTCCTTCAAAACTTGGATGTGAATTGAGTACCACGGTCTGAGATGATAGAGAGGGGTACCCCATGCAACCTCCCTATCTCTTTCACATAAACTTTAGCCAATTGTTCAACATTATAATCTATTCCTATCGGAATAAAGTGGGCTGACTAGGTCAATCTATCAACCACTACCCAAATAGAATCAAACTTTCCCAAAGTCTTGGGAAGACCAACAACAAAATCCATGGCTATTATTTCTCACTTCCATTCCGAAATTGGCATTCTTTAAAGTAAACCTGCAGTCCTTTGATGTTCATACTTCACTTGTTGACAATTTTGACACTTCGCCACAAAATTCACTATGTATTTCTTCATGCCCGGCTACTAATAAATTCGTTTCAAATCTCTATACATCTTGGTCACACCCGGATGAATAGAATATCGCGAACCATGAGACTCATTCAATAATTTCTCAATCAAGTCATCTACTCTAGGAACACAAATTTTCCCTTTAAAATTGAGCACACCATCCGCATCAAGAGTGGTCTCTTGTGCCTTACCAATCACAGTTTTCTTTCTAAGTTCCTCCAAATTCTTATATTCAAATTGTTTGGCCTTGATCTCTTTAATGAAAGTGGCCCTTACCTCAATACTAGCTAGCATCCCACCTCTTTGTGAGATGCCCAATTGGATGAACTTGGACTCTAAGGTCTGAATTTCCTTAGCCAAAGGTCGCTTAGTTATACTCAAGCAAGCTAGACTATCCATACTCATCGTTTTTTGACTCAAAACGTCAGCCACAACATTAGCCTTATCGGATGGTATTGAATGGTCACGTCATAATCCTTAAGTAACTCCTTACACCTTCGATGTCTCAAATTCAGATCTTTTTGAGTGAACACATGTTGTAAACTACGATAATCAGTAAACACTTCACACTTAACACCATAGAGGTAATGCCGCCAGATCTTAAGAGCAAACACTACCGCTGCCAACTCTAAATTATGCGTTGGATAATTTCTCTCATGCACCTTCAATTGACGCGAGACATAAGCTATAACATTCTTATCCTGCATCAACACAATACCCAACCCAGAATGAGAAATATCACAATAAATAATAAAATCTTTACCTTCAACCGGTAATGCTAGAATAGGTGCGGTGGTCAAGAGAGTCTTGAGCCTTTGGAAGCTCTCCTCACATTTTTCAGTCCATTCAAATGGTATCTCCTTTTTGGTCAAATTAGTCAAGTGCGTGGCGATAGAAGCAAATTTCTTCACAAATCGACGATCAACGAACCTTGGCTCTGATATCAACTTTATCACGACCCAGACCGTCGTGATTGGCACCTACACTAACACTCCGATGGGATAACCACTATTACAATCCAACCAAGCAAATAATCTAAAAACTAAGGCATTTAAATCAAACACTAAGGAAATAAAAATAGAGTTTCCATAAACTCTAACAATAATAAACTAACATTGCGGAAAAACAACCTAGAACCTAAAAGTCAATGTACCAAAACATCTAACAATGAACCAAGTCTAAACAAGAAGGGATACAACCCCATACTAATTAACTAACTAAAACAAACGTCTAAGTCCGAAAATTGTGGACATAGACGAAAGAGAATTCCATGGCAGCCGGGAAGAATTGACTCACCCTTGAATTCGAACGACGATCACTGATCTTCTAAGCGAGATCTGTCAATAGCCGCTTGAAGATGCCCTTTACTCAACAAAAATAAGAGCAAGGGCAAAATCAGTACACAACCACAGTGTACTGGTAGGTTCACACGGCTATCCCACTAGTGCAACATAAACAAGTCAAATAACATTATAATCACATGTATATATATCAACATATACAATATCATCAACATTTATGAACAACGAACAACTTCACATTTTATGTCAAATCATTGGTCCTCTCATGGAACCCAAACCTAAATAATTAGCATGCCGGAACGTGGCAATCGATCCCATATTTATGTCAAAACGTGGCAACCGATCCAATTTTTATGCCGGAACGTGGCAACCGATCCAAGTTAGTTATGCCAGAACGTGGCAACCGATCCCATCCACACACCATAATTGCAATCACAAGTATATCATCAAGATCATACATTTAAGTCATAATTTCATGGCATTCATTAATTATCTATCTCATTTATAATAAGTGTGATCAACATTGCAACATTCATACCTATACAAGTATCATAATGAAGCAAGAACAAACATACATCACACAATCATAGAATCACAACCATCACCTACCTCGAAATAAGTTTGAAACCCTAAGAAACTTGATCTTTCCCTTTTCGAATTTGTTCTGCTTGTTTTTCATCTACAAACAATCAATATAATACGGGAATCAATAAACAATCATTAATTACCCGGATTAATAACAATTCTATGAACCCTAAATCAAACCAATGATCCCAATTATCCAAATTAGGGTTGTTTCCACCATAGAATCTATAACAAAACCCTCCCCATTAATATTCACCCATTCTATTACGTTCTATGGATCGAAAAATGATTTCGGGGAGTGAAAAACTTACCTTTAGCCTCAAGAATGGTGAAAACGAATAGGAGTCGCCTGGGGGTCGTTCTTTAGCTCTAAAAGTCAAAAAGTTCATAAAGAGGTCGTTTAGGGGTTTATTAACGACTTTAATTCGCATCGAGTCCGCCACAGCGGCCCCGCCAAAGCAGCAAAACCTGGCACCAAAGCGACATTCTCAAGACAAGAGCTAATTCAAGAATTCCAAAATTCTCATTTCACAACACACCTCTAACCCACGACGCTCAGTAAATACCCTTTACGCCAAGATCGATTCCGAGAGTTCTACTCGCCCGAATTCAATTTCGTAAAGTCGTATGAATTTCTTAACGAGTTATCTAACTACTCATGTAATCATAATCATAAATGATTCACCCGATTGTTACCAGATTTCCCTACACCTCAATGACTCCGATTTCGTCCAAATCTGGACAAGGTTGGAAAAATTCAATTACTACGAAAAAGTTTTCCGGCCCCAAATTTTCTCCCGTTGACTTTTATATAATGATGGAAACAGGTCGTTACAGATACACATCCCTACATAAAGGTAGTCATCACAAGTCTCAAAAGCCCATTTGATAAAAATTGTTTATTTTTAGAAGTAATTTTTTAAAATAGCTTTTTAAACAATTGCTTTTGAAAATAAGTAATTCGTATTTGATTAATTCTTTTGAAAAGTGCTTTTGATGAAAGGATTGTATTTGACTAATTTTTTTAAAAAGAATTTTTGAGATTCAAATTACGAAAGGAAAAATTCTTTTGGTCAAAAGGGTAAAATAACATACCCTTTTGACTTGAATAGCTTTTAATTAAAAAATAGAAAAAAGATCAGTTTATTTTAAAATAAAAAGGATATTATAGACTTTTTAAATTTCTGGCCAATTTTCTGACCATTTAGCATTGCCCTTATGAAAAAAGGACAAGTATCAATGTTCTTTTAATATTAAGATTATTTTGAATATCTTTTAATAAAAAATTTATTTTTATTAAATTAAAATGTACATATTCAAATATTTACTCAATATTATACATAGAGGAATAAAAAATAGATTTTAATATTATATAACATAATAATTTAAATATAATTAAAATTATCAAGAAAAATAAATTTAAAAATCATTTCACAAATTAAATCACTACATACAAAAAAACTCATCACAAAAATAAATAAATATAGGAGATATATTGATAAATATGTATATATATGAAGAGATATTTTGGTCTTGCGATAAATAATTTCTTGCTTCTACTATTTTTAAAAAACATAAATTTTTAGCTTCTTTTCTCAATAACAGAATAATATTTTTTTAGTAAAATAATTCATTAATATAAAACGGAGCTAGTATTTTCCGAAAAAATACGCACATTTCGCAACAATAGTTAATGACTGATTAAAACCATTCACATGAATCAAAATATTCTCAAGATGAAGGCTATCATAAAAAAGGATAGAAACACATGTGAAAAAAGCAACTGTGGTTCAGTTTCAAGGCTAAAAGACAAGATCTGTTATTGGGAATGACACACATTTTAATTATTAAATAACATGAAAAGACACAAACCTAATTACACACATGAAGCACCACATGCCTTATTCCATAAATAAATAATAAAATGTCTGAATAATTTGAATCAACTTCAAGAAAACAATTCAATTAGATAATGCTGAATAATTTAACGATATCACTTTCATATTAATACATAAAC
The DNA here is from genome assembly GCA_029582685.1 of Solanum piurae. Lineage (NCBI taxonomy): Eukaryota > Viridiplantae > Streptophyta > Magnoliopsida > Solanales > Solanaceae > Solanum > Solanum piurae. The sequence continues at coordinate 9,477 of JAJOOO010029269.1, forward strand.
ATGCCCATAACTTAGTTTTAACTCACATGTATGGTCTCCAACTTTGAGTGTGCACAAATAAACACTTAGTAGGCGTTTGGTCATACGATATCATATCACGATATGAAATCGTGAGATAAAATTAACATCTGGATATGCGATTTCACGTTGATTTCATCTCATAATTTCATATCATGAGATGAAATTCCATATTATCCGAAAAATCATAATTTGGGAATTTCAAATCCCATATATCTTGTTAAAACAACCTCACATTTATATCTACTAACCATTTATTTCATACATAAATAAAATTTATAATCATATCATTACTTTTTAGATTTTATTATTCACACCAACAAAAAATTTATTATTACTCTAAATCAATTCCTACTTTATCATTTATATTCACCAAATTCATTATTTTTTATTAAATTTATTTATCAACCAAATTTATTACTACAATTTATGTTCAATTTTTTTATTGAATTAAAATTCGATTTTGTACACCCCTACTAAGTATGTTATTGTTGTAGTAACTACACAAACAATAACACAGCTTCTCATGGATAGAAGTACTTGGAGACATATTTGAAAAGAATAGACAAAGATATACCCCTTTAGGTAAATAAAAATTTATTAAAGATATATCAAATCTTTTAATATATTATTTCATGTTTGAAAGTTAGAATTTTTAATGGTCCAATAAAGATTATAGTCCATAGATGTTGGTAATTATAATAAAGCTTAAATCAAAATCAAATTAATACTAATGCAAAAAGAAAATCAATTCAACACTAAGAATGACAATAATATTGAATATTTGTTCTTTAGTTTTACATAGGTTTAGACAATTAAAATACATAATCTAATTTTAATTTCCTTTAATATTTAGTCATGTAACTAATACTTATTAAACTTATTTTAGCATGATTTAGTACTTTTAAATTATGATCATTTTCATTATGACTTATTAATTTGCAATATTTATTTTACGCGATTTCATTATAATTTTTTTGTTGGATATTTTAGTGTCATTAATCATATCATATTTTGTGTTATTTTCTTAAGAAACACCTTAGATAGTTGTAATTTGGTAGGACTAAAGAAATATTTGAAGTACAAGTAAATTATATGTTTGTATGAATACTTTATTGGAAAAATCCAAAAATCCGAAAAAACCCAAGGTTGAAAAACCCGAATTTTATTGGTTTGGTTTGTATATAAAATTAAAAATCCGACACAAATGATTTGATTTGATATTTGAAAAATTCGAACCAACCCGACCATATGTACACCCCTAATACCTAGTGTGATCCTACTAGGAGGATCTGAGAAGGGTGGTGTGCGCATAGTCTTACCCCGTCTTGTGAGGGTAGAGAGTGTACTTCCTAAAACTATATTATTATTTCAAAGAGTTTGGGAACTGATGTCCGAGTCCAAAATGGAAGATAGTCCTTGATACTCTTATTCGTACTCTGCCATTGATTCTGAGACAATGGAAGTAAGTTTTTTTTTTCTTATAATTGAACCAAATACATGTGTAAGACATTCACTTCACTTCAGAGAGTAGAAGAAACTAGATTAAGATGACCTTCTCAACGAAATAATCATAGTTAGAGTAGGAAGAATTAGATGAAACAGACTTTTACTACTTTTGACAATGCTACAAAACTTTTCTTACTTGAGGAGAATAAATAGCTTTGTAATAATTTAATATGAGATTTCAATTTTTTTTTGTTTATTTGGTAAGACTGAATAAATAATTGAGACTATTTTAATAGTTTTACAACTTATGAGATTCTTATGTTTATAAGAAAAAATACAATACAAAAAGTCTAAATTACATGTCCAAACAAAACTTTAACTTCATCTCATATTTCATATTGAATAGCTAAACGGACCCTTAAACTTGTATAAAATTGAACAAATAGACACACGTCTTACGTGACATCATACATGGCTATTTATGTCCTACGTGTATTATACCACGTAGAATTCATGTCAACTTTATATAAGTTTAAGTGCCTACTTTTATACACCCAAAATTAGAGGGCATAAATGTGAAATGAGGCCAAGTTAAAGTGCGGCATTTATGTATTGGTTGGCTCACCGATCCATATATATGTAATGAAACTCCATCCGAAGTTTATAAGAAAGAAAAAGATATCAGTGAAATTCTGCAAATGGCTAGTGAAATGTTTCAAGCTCAGGCTCATATCTACAAGCATGCCTTTAGTTATGCAAATTGCATGGTTCTTAGTTGTGCAATTCAGTTAGGCATACCAGATGTAATTCATAGTCATAAGCAGCCAATGACTCTGTCTCAACTTGTTTCACAGCTCAAACTTCCTCCTGCAAAATCAGATGCAATTTATCGAGTGATGCGCCTATTGGTATACTCTGGCTTCTTTGCTACTAGAGAATTTCTTGATGAAAAATCAGAAAGTCAACAAGGGTATGTTCTTACACCTTCTTCTAAGCTGCTTTTGAAGAGTGAGATCCCAAACTTATCACCTTTTGTTAGAGCAATGGTTGAACCTGTTATGGTGAATCCATGGCAATCTTTGGGGGATTGGTTTCTAGGAGATAAAACCACTCCATTTGAGACAGCAAATGGTGCACCCATATGGGAATTTGGTGACCAAAATCCAGGATTCAACAATGTTTTCAATGAAGCAATGGCTAGTGATTCCGAAATGATGTGTTTGGTTGCAAAGGACTGCAAACAAGTTTTTCAAGACATGAATTCCTTGGTTGATGTTGGAGGTGGCACTGGAGTTATAGCTAAGTCTATTTTGGCTGCATTTCCTCATCTTAAATGCACTGTGTTGGACCTCCCTCAGGTTGTTGCTAACATGCCAGACACACATAATTTGAAATATGTAGGAGGTGACATGTTTCACTCAATTCCCTCTGCTGATGCCATCTTGTTTAAGGTAACAGTACTATTCTAGCTTTTGTTGGTAAAAATTTTCATATCTTTGTCTGTTTTCCTGGTCATGCCAATGTCCAACAAATTAAAACAGTTAAAAAATATGTCATAATTTTTGCAGCATGTTATGCATAATTGGAGTGATGAGGATTGTGTGAAGATACTAAAGAAATGTAGAGAAGCTATCAGGGATAGAAAAAATGAAGGGAAGGTTGTTATCATTGACATGGTATTGGATAGAGATGAAGATGAAGCAAACATGACTGAAGTGAAGCTCATTTATGATGTAGCAATGATTGTGCTTCTTACTGGGAGGGAGAGAACTGAGAAAGAATGGGAAAAGCTATTCCTTGAGGCTGGCTTTATGAGCTATAAGATTACACCTCTCTTTGGCCTAAGGTCCCTCATTGAAATTTTCCCTTAAAATTTAAAATGTTAAGGTAATTGATGAGCTAGTTTAATTTCCCTTCCTTTTATTCTCTTGTTCTTTTGAATTAATCATTTTCATCTACTTCCTCTCAGTCTTTGGTCTTGGTTGCCCTGCAACATTGGGTCAAATCTCATTTTCTTTGGAGGGCTCTTCCTTCTGTTGAAATTTGCCTTTTGTTACTGCAGTTGTTTTTGGCAAAATAAAATTTGACTTTTGAAGTTTTATTAGGTTGTTGAGATATTTTAGATTTCAAATTATGCAGATTATTGAAAGTCATTTCAATTCATTGATAAACATTTTCAACTATCTTTTGCCATCCGTCGTTTAAAAAAATCAACAGAAACACTGCAATAAGAGAAAATTATCAAATATGTATGTGTACTATATACTATATGAATATAATATATAAATGTCATGTTTCAGTTTATTCTTCGTACGGATGCCATTTTGCTTATGGTATGCACACAAATTTTTATTCTTGGCATGCCCAGAAAGATAGTTAGTTATAGGTAAATCGTAAACATCAACACAAGTAAAATTAGTAACCTCAAGAATAAAATAGGTTGGATACACTAATTGTATGCAAAATATGGCACTTGTTGGGCGTATACAAGTTGAATAATATGTAGATTTCCAAGAATAATTTGTGCATTTTCTGTCAGTTTGAAATTGTTTTTCTTCCATTTACCATACTCTACCCAGGGCACAACCTTATAAACTAGCATAGATTGTGGCAATTGGGTGGGTTGGGTTAAGTTTGGGCGGGTCATAATTATGGGTTGAGACAATAATCGGGCTAAGATCCAACTCAACCAAATTTGCTTAGGTAAAAATAAGAGTTGGGTCAAAACGGGTTAAGTTATGGGTTACATAACGGGTCACGACCCAATCCAATCCAATTTTTACTAAACTTAATTGTTTTATTAGAGAAGGGTCTAAAATACCCTTAAAGTATTGGAATTGGTACAAAACTAC
>JAJOOO010029270.1:0-14457 GCA_029582685.1 Solanum piurae
AGTCCCTATTTCCCGTTAATTAATGTTGAATGTACTTCCGCGACCGATGAAGTGTGATGACAAGTTTGAGAGGCTTGTTTGGGGTTCCTTCGGGTTCCTCATTCGCCATGTCACGTCTAGGCCCTAGGCTTGGGTCGTGACACATGTTCTTGATGAATTCATGTTAAATAAGAAAATGAGCTTTCATGATTTATGTTCCTCATGTTGATGTGCATTTAGTATGAGTTGTCTATATGCTTCATGAGATGAATTGTTGAATATGCTTAAATGTGTTTTGGAGAGTAATTGCATAATTTGTTTCATGATGTTGTAATGAGCATGCTTTGAGTGGGAGAAGGTAATTCCTCCTATGAAAATGAAAAATGTTGAGGTTTTCATGCATAATGGGTTTGTAGATGCAATTCTTAGTTCCCTGTGTTGCATTGAGTATATGAGATGGAGTTGATGTTTCCTCCTTGTTTTGTGCATTGTTATGATGTTTTATGCATGATGGGCTGCTAGTCTTGAGTCTTTTAGTCCGAGATATGTTTAGAAGTGTCATTCGAGGATGAATGTTCCCAAGGGGGAGATATTGTTACGCCTCAGAAAACTAGTAGGTTAAACTAAAGCCTTGCGTTAGAGTTGTTGAGTTTGGTGTGTGGTTCAATGTTGTAAAATGGTTTCCCTAACTTAGAACGAGGGGTTTAGGGGTTAAACGTCAAGGTACGATCCCCCAAGGACAAAAAACCAAGGGTCATTGAGAAGGACCCTAAAGCCTAACCCCCAAGACCTCCAAAACTACCAAAACTGCCCAAAAGAGGGCCACCTACGGATGGCACCTACGGCCAGTAGATGGACCCATGCCCCGTAGGTGGGGATTGTGGGTCAGGACCTCAAAAATAAGTAGCAGACCACCCACCCACGGACCTTCAGGATAGGGCGTAGACCCACCCACGGTCCGTGGGTCATGGACATGGATGGGATCTGCATTTTCTGCCAAGGACTCAGCCAAGTTGGAGTTATTTTGGTAAATTCCTTTTGAGGTTATTATGAAGTAAGGTTGTTTTATATAGATTATTTAGACCTATATAAGTACTTTTAAGCTATTACCCAACCATTTTATTTCATAAATCACAACTACCCAAATCATAACCACATTTACCCCCAAAGTCTTCACCCAAAAACTCCATTGAAGAAGAAGAACAAGAAGATCAAGTTAGGGCTTGAAGAAGGGGGATTTCTCTCATGATTTTTGTTGGATTTCTTCATATAAGGTATGGTAGTATTGATTCATGGAAATCTTTCTTCCATGAAGCCCTCAAACTTTCAATTTCAAAGAAGCAAATTCTCCAAAACCTAGGTTTTCATTCTAAGTCATGGATTCTTCCTCAAAACATTTTCAATGATTTAATTATCACATATTAAGATTGAATTTCTGTTTTATGGTGGTTTTATGATAAAATCTCCCATGAATCCATGAATTCCCCATAACCCTAATTTAAGACTATGTGATGTGGGTGAATTGTAGTAAGGTGAATGCTATGAAATTGTTCTTATAGTAGTTTAAATACTTGAATCATGTTATTATCCATGCCTAATTGTAGTAGTTCTAGGTGTGTTGGTGAATTATGATTCATGATCCTTTAAGGGCAAATTGTAAGATTTGTATAATCATGATGCTTATGTACATGTTTTGTGAATATATTAAAAGTAATTTGATCATTACTATAATATGATGGTGTGGTTGTTGAAAGGTTGTTCTCACATACACACACTCATGAATGAAGTTCCTATGATTATGTATTGACTGAAAGGCTATCCTCAATTGTACACTAATGAATGATAATGACATGTTGTGAAAGGTCTTTTTCACAATATGGGGATTCTTAGTTGAAAGGCTATTCTCATCTTTGAATCAATGAGCTATCTAATGAATGAATGCTAGGTTGAGATTGATGCTCACCCGTGAGTTGAGGCGGGGTATCTAGTAACAATCTCTATATCCAATTTTAATGAATGTTGGGCTTGAGATGGATGCTCATCCGTGAGTTGAGGCGGGGTATCTAGTAACAATCTCCTATCCCATAATAATGAACTGAAGCAATGACTGTTAAGTACTCCATGGGGAATAATGCTAAGCACCGAGAGGATATGGATTGAGATGGATGCTCATTTGTGAGTTGAGGCGGGGTATCTAGTAGCAAACTCTTGAGATGGATGCTCATTTGTGAGTTGAGGCGGGGTATCTAATAACAATCTCCCTATCCCATAACTATGTGCCCACATAGGTTTTACCTAGTGGATCCACTTAAGCTAAATGTTAACGGTCCTACCTTAGGCAAGTAGAAATCCCTTATTCGGTGTGGGTAACGCCGGGATTCCATGATTTTCCCACATGGTCTATGTCGGTGTCACGACCTAGTCCACCCCTTAGAAGTGACACGGAATAATCGACTCTGAAAGGATCTCATACAATCCCTTAACGTATCATCATTTCATATGACCCAGTAGGAATCTAGACTTGTCTCATTACACCATCCAAACATAAGAATATGAAAGTTGGGACTTAGCCCTTACATCAATTGAAAGTCTTATAATAAGAAATATAATATAGTCTTCAACATATAAAGTAAGCTAGAACTAAAATCGATAGCATCTCACCCTCGGATTTGAGGACTCACCAAACTTGGAGATAGCAATCCAAGTTTCTTAAAGAATGGACTAAGTTCACCTCAACGGCCGGAACCTACACTCATAGGAGATATAGAAGAGAAGGGGTTAGTACAAAAGCACTAAGTATGGAAACATGCATAAAAATCTTTAAATATGCAAAAAGGGACATTTTAGTGTAAATCATGCATTTGTCCAGTTAAAATGCCATTTATGCAGATAAAGACATAATACAAGTCATAATATCACATTTCACATAAAACTTCATAAGATAATGGAAACATCACCTTAGCAACCGTAAAAGCATACTTGTGCAATGTATAGTTGGCATCTCATAATACCAACTATACTAAGTATCCATTTAGAATCACTTTGGTGACACATCATATCAAGTTTAGACCTCATCATAATCAATAATAATCCATAAGGAAAGTCATACCATAACAACAATCCAATCAACATATATCATACCTTCATGTCTTACCATAGCATAATGAACCAACCCACAATTCCTTTCAAAGCTTACTTGTGCAATGTAAAAGTGAAGTCACATACCTCCACTCCTACTAAGTAAGCTTATCAATAAATCACAAGTATAGTTCAAGTCATGTTCACTATCTTATTACATAGGGAGAATAGCGATAACCGACATAGACCATGTGAGCTACATGGAATCCGGTGTCATGTAACCCCACACCAAAAAAAGGCATCCTACTTGCCTAAGGTAGAGCTAAACATAAATAGATATAATGTGGATCTACTAGCTAAGACCTATGCAGGCAGATAGTTATGGGATAGGGAGATTGCTTCTAGAAACCCAACCTATTGTATTAGCGGGAGAGTTTCCATCTCATGAGAGCATATGTAGAAAACCCGGCCTATTGTATTAGTGGGAAGGTCTCTACCTCATTTTTCCATATCCGCTCGGTGCTAAACATTATTCTCCAATTTATACTTAGTTAAGGTGAATTGTATTTTCATATGAAAAAGGGTACTTTACCCTTCATTCAACTCAACTCATACATAGCTTATTGATTCACATAGTGAGAACTACCTTTCACCCTTAGAATCCTGATATATAGTCATCCAAGACAATTCATACGTAGTCATAGGATCTTCAGCATTTAAGTGGAACATAACTTCATACATAGATATATGAAAAGTAAGCACCTCCACCTTTCAAGTGGATCCACAAATCATGTATGAATATCTTAAACATAGAATACCTTCATGCATTGCCTTCAAGGCTATACTTCAATAATCGACACTTACCATCTACCCTTCAAGGGTCATAAACCATATCTTGCAATCACACTTAGCATTAGTACTTTAAGCATGCAATAGACAAGATTAATAGACTAAATTAACATACATACAATTCCACATATTCATATTGCATCAACAAACCCATCTCAATTTCATAAAATTGGGGTCATGGGGAAACACATGGGTTCATGGGAAATTTCACAATAAAAAAGCCATCATTAAACACCATATTCATCATAATATACGACAATCAACATAAAGAAATCATTTTTAAAAAGAACCAATGGCTAGAATTAAAACCCTAGTTTTTGGACAAATTCCCAATTTTGAAGTTAGAAGTTGAAGGGCTTCATGGATAAAGAAATTCCATGAATGAAGGTTCCCATACCTTAATTGAAGCTTTGCCACGAAATTGGATTGAAAACCTTGGAGCTTGAACCCTAATCTTGAAGCTTTTGGTGTTCTTCAATGGAGGAACTTGTAGAGAGGGAAATATTGAGAGAAGTGGGTTTTGGAAGAACTATTTGGGTGCTTGTGTTTTTTATTAGAGATTCGGTGAAAATGGCTTATAACAATATATAAACCACCCCCTAAAATATCCAAAACACCCCACACTAGTTGGACTTAAAAAGGAAAAGTTCCATTTGACCTTAATTTAATGGTCCTCGTCAGGGACCAAGGACACTTGTACGGTCCGTGAAGAGCACCACGGGCCATGGTGCTGCCTGTGGTGGTGGAGGAAGTAGCTATCTTTTAGTGGCCAAGCCTACCCATGGGAGAGCCAAGACCACGAATCCTCCCATGATCTGTGGTAAGGACCACGGTCCGTGGTGATGGCCGTTGTCATGACTTGGTTTTGTTAAGGCAAGGCCTTGGCAAGTCTTTAGAGCCTTGGTGTCAAGTGACCCTTACGACCACTTGCACGGTTCATGGGGTCCACCACGGGCCGTGGTGTTGCCCGTGGTTTTACTTTTCATTGCCAAGGCAAGTCCACGCCCACCTTCACGAGCCATGGTGTGGACCACGATTCGTGGTCCTTCTCGTGAAGGATGGGGAAGTAGCTAATGGCTAGGGGCAGCCTTGGCCTCTTGGCCTTGGCTTGTGCCCTTGTCCATGGCACTTGCCTCATATCCTTGACCCCTTAACCACATTTTAACCCTAAATGTTTTACTAAAAGTTTGGGGAGTCATTTTTATTATTTTTAATCACACGTTTAGGCTCTAGTTTGACCTAGCATATTTCGGAATGTTACAATATCTCTCCCTTAGGAACATTCATCCTCGAATGACACTCTAAACACCTCTAGTGTAAATAACGACTCGAGACTAGCTGCCCAACAAGCAATAAACATAAGAGTAATGCAAAAATGCAAAGGAGGAAATATCTACTCCATTCTCAAATCATAACAATGCCTCACAAGGAAGTAGGAACTACATCCACAACCCAACATGCACAAAACTCATCATTTTATATCACATAAGGAGGAACTACCTTCTCCAACTTAACTAAGCTCAACATAAACATAAAAGAGCCATTTTTCATTGAAACATAATTAAGCATGTTCAATACAACATCTCATGAAGTCAAATACACCATCATCATACTAAAATGTAAGCCAACCATGAGGAACATATAAATCATGGAAACTCAAGATACATAAACATGGATTATCACAAAAACATGCACAACATAAAGGAAATCATGAAAAGATCAACATACACATGAATCCTAATACACAAGAAACTAAGAGGAACTACTAACCTCAACTTTGACTAGGAGAAGAAGGAAAAAGATGAGGATAACGGGACTTCATATCGGCCTCAGCCTCCCAAGTAGCACTCTCAACTAAGTGATTCTTCCATAGAACTTTAACGGAAACTACTTCTTTATTCCTCAACCACTTCACTTGCCGGTCCAAAATCTCAACCGGGACCTCTTCATAAGAAAGGTTCTCATTAACTCCTAGACCTTCTAAAGGGAGAATGGATACCAGGTAACCAATGCACTTCTTGAGCATGGAGACATGGAACACCGGGTGAACCGGAGACAAATAACTTGGTAATTTCAATTCATAAACAACATTTCCAACACGTTTCAAAATTTCATAAGGGCCCACATACCGGGGACTAAGCTTCCCGTTTCTACCAAACCTCATTACCCCTTTCATAGGCGAGATCTTCAAGTAGACCCAATCACCTACTTCAAACTCTAGATCCCTCTTTCGATTATCAGTATGGGATTTTTTCCGACTTTGAGCCGTCTTCAGCCTATATCTAATAAGTCGAACTTTTTTTATCGCTTCACAAACTAACTCGGGACCAATAAGGGAAAATTCACCAACTTCAAACCATCCCACCGGAGATAGGTTACATCCTCCCCCCTTATGATCATTCGTCCTCAAATGATAGGTTAAGCTGATAGTTTGGTTAACCTTGGAATTTCATTTGGAGATTTGCGAGAGGTCCCTCTGTAAATATGCCTATCCAAAATATGTAGACTAACCTAAACCATGTATAGACAAGTCTAGCATGACGTCTCAATAAATATGGTTTATGAAATAATAATATGACAAATTAACCCCTTTCTTGACCATGTAATTCACTGAAGATACGCAAGTAGAATTCATACAAATAAGGACTTTAATATACCTAAACACAAGACATGCAAATGCCATGTCAAATGAACAACTGCTAGTACGATTTATGATCATATAAGGGGACCACATGATCTCAGATCCTTATGTTGATGTTTAGAATGAGGAGGGACATTAAGGATCTCTACCATCTTCTATTCCTAAGTATCGTATGTTATGTTCTATTCCTTCCACAATAAACCTTTTGAGTTTAGCTTCTGGGCCTTCACAATCAAGAATGACTATAGTATCTCCCAAAAAATTTCGTATATGGAACGAACACAAAAACATAGGCCAAACCTATCGGGGCTCTACTTCCCTTCTCTTTTATCTCATGATGTTTTTCAGAGGTGAGACTTATAAGAACGCATAGTTGTTAATATAAACTCTAAAGTTTTATGCCGCACCTTCGAATAAGGAATTATGCTAAGTTATTTATCTATGGTTGTGATAAAATTTACATATATGCCCAACCTTTTCTGGTCAAAATCTTCACTACATAATGATACAAGGAAATATTTTCCCAAAATGTTCAAAACTCAAATCAATAATCACATAGAGGCATAGTGTACACATAAATAAGTCACATTGGGTATGATAGACAAATTATCACAAAAGGGAGTGCATAATATACATGCATTACGCTATAGAAATATATGGTGTACGAACGTATATGGTTCATAAGGTAGTGTGTGAGCGAATGAACTATAAGGAATGTAGGAAATGGACTAGATGAGCACATGATGCATGAGTACTAAAGATACAAAATATATAATACGTAAGCAAGTAGACTATATAAAATATGAACTACGGAACACAAATCACATTGATCAAGTGTGTTATATCGCATGGATTGGTGACCTAACATGTCATTAAGTACACTTATGAAATATGAGCAAGTGAACACATGACACATGGGTAGAAAATCTATAAGGACTGTAATGTTTAAGCAAGTAGGATACGAGGCATGTAATATACATAGAAATGGTTTATGATGCATTTGACATGTAAACAAGTGATATGCGAGTCATATAACCCACGAACTCTAATTTTTCTCGTAGTATATGATCAATTAGCATGCAGTACCCACAAAATATGGACAAGTGACATGTGGAAAGTAACCAGTGCAATAAATAACATGTAAGGAAAAGGTCCTATGAAAACATATAACAATAAACAAGGGTGCTCTGAAGTGGATAACACTTACATGCAAGCATTCTATGACATTAGGTCCTGTGAGAAGGTAATCCACAAAGGGCAAATGACATACAAATAGATAAGTTATAGAACATGCAACATGTATAATTATATAACAAACCATCTTTGGAAACTACGAGATATCCTATAGAACCACTCTACCATAATAAGGGTAAACACACTGTCTTAAGCTTTAAGTCACAGGTGGGATAGTTCTACTCATATTCCTTACTCACCTCAAAACACATACAATTGATTTCCCCATCTACTCTCTTCAATCTCCTAAGAATTCTTATAGGCGTTTTGCTATTGGGACTTGGCTTCCGTCTAGGTCAATATAAATACTACAGTCACGATAGAAAAAGAAAATTCTCAATAGTTCATATTTTAGAGTAGGAGGCCGATGTCAACTTTGCTTTCATTACTAGCTTGTGTTATATCAGGCTCAATGCCTGGTGCCCTTTGAAGGTCGAAATAGAAAATAAATAGTGAAGCTTGAAAGCACCATAAAACATGAACTTTAATAACATGTAAATGTCAAGTACCTATAAAGTTATAACATGATTCATAAAATGTTAGAGTTAGCCCCTTTGGGTTAACTAGATAGGTTTGGCCATACTAATAGATTTTTTTTTAAAACCAAGTGAGGGTGCTCCGACTCTTTTCCCATGCAAGATAAAAAATAATAACAACTAGCATATGATCAATATTTCCTCTCCCTTAACTGTGGACTATGACTGACGAATTACTGCAGGCATATATTAAATGAACCCAGTAGTAGCTCTATTCAAATTGATGGAAGTCTATACATGTGAATAATGCTATATTTCTCTTTTGTACTAATGATGTAGATGAATTAGGTCCATGTATCTTATATCTAGGTAACCTTTCTATTCCCCACTTTTTTTCTTGTTGTTATCAGGACCAAATATCAAGAATTGAATCAATAGTAAAATGACTTCTCTGTCTAACAAAGGTTCACAAAGTTGTTCCCTGGTGCGCGCCATTATAACTCGTTAGGATTGAAGAGTTGATACCTTTTTATTGCCTCATACACTTAGCAACATCTCTTTCATAATCACCTATCTCACTCCTCTATAGCATCCTCATATCGCCCCTACTCCTTTGTTTAGGGAATTTGACATATCTCATCACTTTCTAGTGAGAAGCTCTACGTACATATTCGGCCCGTGTAATTCAAGCTTCATTCTCACATGTTTCCTATCTAACAAGTACCTTTTAATCAAAACTAGTAGGTTCATGTACTCTAATTCCACTAAGTACAACCTGATTAATCACAACTTAAGTCTAACCAATCAATTTTTTTCCTTTTGTTAACCTTACCCATTAGTCGCATACTAATCCGCCATAGCCAAAACATAGATCATAATAGGAACTACCATACATATATCATTTGCAGAAATTGGCACACTTGGATCCCTAAGTTTTATAACCATGAAAAGAATGCAAATGTTATTAGTACTTATTCGGGGGTTTTGGTACATACCATGTAAAAGCCAAATATTAACATATTCGGGATGATATATGGTGAGAATTTGGGCTTTGTCAGCCAATTAGGGGTATCTATAGTAACACTATTTTACTGATACATCCACCTATCAGATTGTGCCACTGCCTTCTTCCAGAAAAAAACTGGTTCAACAACATCAATTTCGAGAACATGTGTAATGCTGAAAATTCTATGTATATCAGACTAAGAACAAGTGTCCTCTATAGGAATAGATCCTATAAATATGGAGGAAATATAGAACCTAAGAGTTGGATACATCCTCCTAAGAAGATGTTCTTAAAAATGCTATAGCTCATATATGTAACTAGGTAATCCATCATTTTTAAGCATATGGGTAAACATACTATATCTTTCTCAATTGAACCAACGTGATACAAATGGTAAAAATGCAACTTAAAATGCATATAACATAAAAGCCTTTACATACCTTATGGAGTGGGACGGTCGAATAAAATGAGCTCAATGTAGTCTAAATTTTGATAACTTCAGATCCTTTTCTGTAGATTACGTGTTAAAATTTTAGCTACCATTAACCTTAACCATCGTAAGCATAATAGGAATAGCATGATTCGGTGAAAGTGGAAATTGACTTCTTCACTTCGCTCTATCGCACGATCTGGATTACGAAAGAGGGTAACTTTTGCAAAATGTCCAAGCAGCCCCCTAATTATAAATGTGGCACGCAACATTCATAAGTAAGGCTCTACTAGACATGGTTTTGTAGACTCCCTAGGACAAACTGCTCTCATACCACTTTTGTCACATCCTAACCCTAGGTGAGGCAGACAAGTACCATATCAACACATGATTTACAAGTCACCTACGATGACAAAGTAAACTACTACTATGCATCTATATTTACTAATGAGAAGATTCATATACAACACATGTTGACTAGCTGAACCGATACATGTGACAAGTGAAACTATGAATTCAGATAATAGCTTTAAAATATCTACAAAGACTCTACTGGAATCCATGACTGTACCACTACGCATAGTAAAGACTTGGCAAAACTCCGAATCAACCTGGAGCTCACCAACAACCGTTGAGTATCATGTTCTTGAGGAGATCTACTAGTTGCCTGTACCTGTAGAATGAAATGCAGCGTCCCCAATAAAGATGTCAGTACGAAAGAATATACTGAATATGTAAGGCATAATACAACCATATGTAAAATGAGAGCTCAAGTGAAACAAAATACCAATAGATAAGTATTAGAGACCACATTTGCTTATACTTATGGAATCGTGTATGTTACATTATTTTATTTACTTTTCTTTGTATTATAATATTTATAAGACGTATGATACAAATGACCAGCTGATCAGCGGTAGAAGAGGATGACCCATGCTAGGAATTTTAACCCCTGGGATGTTGTCCTCATAATTCCACAAATTAGGATCGGCCCATGCTAAGTTTTTACCCCTGAGCTACCACCCTCTTATACCAATTGGGATCGACCCATGCTAGGCTTTCACCCCTGAGCTGCAACCCTCTATACCAATTGGTATCCACCCATGCTAGGCATTTGCACCTAGGCTGCCACCCATAATTATACAAATTGCTTCACTTAGCTTTTTTAACCTTTGAGATTGTTGTTGTGATGTTCATAACTCTTTTGAGATTGTTCTTTTGATGATTATAACTCTTTTGATATTGCTTTTTTGGTGGTCATAATCATTGTTCAGATTTGGAACTATGGACCAGTAGTAGAAGACATATGAATATGGACTTACGATAATAACAATGACTTGGGAAGCAAATGTGACATGAACGTGTAATACTTAGGAGCTTATATGACTCAGTAAGCATTTTGACATCTCAAATTGAAACACATATCAAGTGAAGACATTTAACAATCAACCAAGAGATTTGAACTCTATATGATAGCCAAATACTCACTAACTAATATCAAAAACAAGGTATACATGTATGTGGAACCAAGGGAGAATGTGGCCAGATTCAACTTTAGGACGGATACATATTCCAAGTATGTACATATAAAATGTACAATAGATCAAGTAGGGATCTTGTGAGGTAACATTATAGTCTAAGACAATGGGAGTAATAACCAATAAAGGGAACATATGAACATGTGAAAAGATGACATATATATAGATAATTGAATCAAGTTGGCACGATATGGGCAGATTGTAAATCCAACATATAAACTAATGCAGTTGCCAATGAAATGGAATATGGGGAACTCTCTGTGTAAGTGGTTAATCCGACGAGTCAATTCTCAATGCAATGCTGCTATCCATTCGACGATCCCAGTAAGTGATGCTATGTGCTCTTATCTGTCTGTTCTAACTGCAGGTAGTGCCCCCTCCATCTTTCTTCTGGGGTTTGCTTCTGAAAGGGTCTTAGACCTCATCTTGGGAAAAGCATGGTTTAGGTAATTGATCTACGCAAACATATGTACCATGTGTAATCTAGGATCGTTTTGATTTATAAGGGAAATACGTGCCAAGGGTACTTCGATGATGAAACAAGTTTAAGCCTTTAATGATAATACTTGGTAGAGTAAGCACATACATTTAGTAACAAACTCATATTATAGTACTCACTTTACTGTTGTAGGGAGTAGTAACTGCAACTATGGATCAGTCACTACCAAGGGCACTTAGAAAGCTTACTTTTTTTGTAATACAAGTGTTGGATTCATGCAAAAGAAATAGGAAATCGAATAGCCTTGCATACCTTGCTATACAATTCAAAACGTATGACTTAAGCTCATTCTCTTCAGATTACGAATCTACAATAAAATAAGTTGTAAGACTAGTATTAGTAGCTAATCAATCAATTTGAGCTACTTGATCTCACCCAAATAGTAACCAAGCAGTAGGCATGCAATTTATCTAGCCAGTGTTTTCTTTCCTTCCCTTTCCCTTTAATTACGTATGTATACTGTACAACCTTCATATCAGGTCCTCTCCAAAACTCCCTGTAATATTTAAGTCCTTTAACGTCTCTATAACTTTCCCGTACATCGAGTCACATCCCTTATCATAACATACATAAAATAATCCTTAAACATAATAATGTAACAGAAGCAATATGAATCATGATTTCTGATCACCAACACTTGAAGAGCTAACATTACTTTTAAAGTGCTCAAACAAGCTCATAACTGAATTTAAAGAGGACTCCCCTCCATGGCTGTCCCAACATGCACTAATCACCAGAACATCCTCCCCAATATTACACCATGTAAAATTAAAAATTTCCAACTCACTAACACATACCAAGTGTCCTAATTGCAGTAGCTTACCTTGTTGGACAGAACTAACACTTGCTAAGACTTGGATTCTTCAAGGTAAATGTTGTCCTCCTTAACTGGTCTTCAATTATACCTTCTAATAGCTTGAACTCCCTAATATTCAAGAACCCTAATGGTATTTATTGGCTGTTGTATGATTCTAAGAGAGAGAAGAGAGAAAGACCTAGAAATCAGATTTTTTGTCAAAGTAAAAATAGTTGGAAAAAGATGATATCAATCCCTTTTAAAGGGACCTGCTTTGGCCGACTTTCTCACTCATTTTGGGCCATAATTTGTCAAGTAAGTGACCCACCTACTTGAACTTTTCACTTGGGCCTTTTTGGACTTAAGAACATTGGGCATTTTGCCACCTTTGTTGTACTTCATTTGCAGCCAACATGTGTCTTTAATTTAGGCCACACATTGTAGGTGATGCACCTACTTTTCCATTCAAATTATTTCTTGTGGGCTTGGAAAGATTGGGACTTGGATGTCCATTTTCCCCTTATTTTTCTAATCAACTTAGGCCAGATTGATGCAAGTAGGTAGTAGTGCACTTGGCCCAATAACATGGTCAAAAGAGTCTTAGTAGGTGATGCACCTACTTGGTCCTTTGAGCTGGTTAATAAGTCAAAGTAGGTGATGCACCTACTTGGTCCTTTGGGCTGGTCAATAAGTCAAAGTAGGTGATGCACCTACTTGTCACCTACTAGCTTAGTGTAGTCAATCAAGCACCTCAATATGTTATTCCATTTCTAGACCTTAATACCTTTAATTTAACTTAAAAGTTATATACATTATGTCAATTTAAACTTTAGACTCAAATACCACCTTATGATCTCAAGTTTAAATACTTCCATCGACGTCAACTTAATCGGATCACATCAAAATCTATGGGCAGTTCACTTTAAATCTATTTTATTGTCACTAGTCGCATATGAAACCGAGTTCATAACTATACCACAAGGCAATTTATAAGCGTAATATAAATAGAACTAGTACACGCAGAATACGGGGTGTTACAAAACACATATTGAAGACTTTTGTGATCGGTAAACACATCTACATGCACCCCCCATAAAGGTAATGTCTCCAAATTTTCAAAGCAAATACTACGGCCGCTAATTCGAGATCATGGGTCGGATAATTATTTTCATGGACTTTGAGTTGCCTTGAAGCATAGGCTATCACCTTACCATATTGCATGAGGACAGAACCCAAACCTACTCGGGAAGCGTCACAATATACTACGAACCCATCTGTATCATCCGGTAAGGTCAACACCGGAGCGGAGGTGAGTCTATCCTTCAATTCTTGAAAGCTTTTCTCACAAGACTCCGACCACACAAACTTTTCTTTCTTTTGAGTTAAGGCCGTCAATGGAGAAGCGATGGAGGAAAAACCCTAAACAAATCTTCTATAGTAGCCGGCTAATCCCAGAAATCTTTTTATATCGGTAGGAGTTAGAGGCCTAGGCCAACCCTGACCGCCTCCATTTTCTTCGAATCTACCTCAATACCCACGCCCGACACAATAAGCCCAAGGAAAGCAACCGACTTAAGCCAAAACTCACATTTACTAAACTTAGCTTACAATTTGTGATCTTTGAGGACTTGTAACACAATTCTCAAATGGTTCATATGATCATCCTCACTTCTTGAATATACCAAAATGTCGTCAATAAAGACATTCACAAAAGTATCAAGAAATTACTTAAACACTTTGTAGATATGGGTTTTGTATTCGGTAAGAGATCTATGCCGACATCTATCTCCCTGTCACGACCCGAGAGCACCCCCTAGTCGTAACCGGCGTACTCGACCTCGAAGAGGTCTAATACAAGCCTCTTAGCATTCATTCATCGCATAGACACTAAAACCATAAGGAATTTAAAACTTTCTTTACCAAGAAAACATT